>RJWT010003467.1:0-36393 GCA_004365215.1 Cuniculus paca | reverse complement strand
TAAGAATTTAAATATAAGAATTTCCTAAGGAAACCCTGCTACTTGAAAAAAACAATAATCTTTCAGCACATATGTAAAATTATGTGAATTTGTTCCAATTATCTATTGCATTATTAAAGCCACAGAAATTCACATTACAAACATAGACCTTTAAGAAGGGTATAGTGCTTTCTTTGCCTTCAAAAAATCACTTTTCACAATTGTTAAATGTTCTCCAGCCCCTCTTTGGGAAGGACCCAGATTAGGTGCAGGGCAGGTTTTGGGTGCAGGAGTTACTTCCATACGAACACTTATAAAGCAGGGTGGTCCCTGCCGGGTTTTGTTAACTGTGCTTTCCGCTCCAAACATTTGTGTGGGCTGCCGTCGGCGTTCACGTCTACTAGCTCCTAGCTACACTGGTACACGCAAGTGAAGCTACACCCACACCACAGCGACGATGCTTTCTGACATCTGAGCGCTCACCTTTCCCTGCCAAGGTTGACGGTGCAGATCCTCTTAACTGGCAGCCTTGTGGGCTACTCCGGCCGCCAGGGATGCCGTGTAAATGAAAATACCGAATTCCTTCAGGGGGCCCACGTGACCACCAATCAGAATGCCTCCACTCACGGACTTTACCTGCTAGACCTCGAGGTTGCCAGGCCTCAAGGTTTTCCAGCTGTGACTTACAGGACGATAGCAACACCACCACCCATGGATGTTAAACTGCTCTACAGACTTTTTCTGAAGCAGGATTAACAGGAGGCGAATCAGTGAAATGCACTCATGTCATCTCCCTCTGGTCTCCTCGTAATCAAAAGTAGACTATGCAGGTTGGTAAGCCAAAGGATCATATTTTTTACACTTATTATTATGATGATGATGATTTTTTGTCTTTTTGAGACAGGGTTTCACTATGCAGTTCAGGCTGACCTTGAATTTACAACATAACCCAGGCTGGCCTCAAACTTATGCTGGGATTACGGGCATGTGCCACTACACCCGAGTATGAAAGGGTTATTTTTAAAGGAAAAAAGTTAGATTATTGGTTGTAATTTTTTTTGTTTTTGTACCGGGAATTGAAGTCACAACCTCATGCTTGCTGGGCAGGCGCTGTGCCGCTGAGCTGTGTCTCCCACCCGGCTGTAAACATTTTTGCCGGTGTGTCTGCATTTTACCAGATGATGCATGTTAACTAACACTTCTTTTTGTAAAACTAGGGTAATCATCGACTATCTGGATTCCTACTCTTTCATATTCTTCAGCCTTTTAAAAACTCCTTTTTCCTCTTTACATCAGAAATCTCCAAAGGGAAAAATAAAATGGATTGACAGAAACTCAGAAAGTGAAAATGATCCTATTTATCACACAAGAATACCACATTTTTGACTCTGCATGCTAGCAACTTAAGATTCTTTTTATTAAGAGTTTATTCTTGTTGATTTTTCCATTTATCAGTTTTTAAAATAATATAACTTGCACTTAATTCCCTGAGAGTACATACCTTTTCTCATTTTGCCTTCAATTTATTTTAAAAATATTCCATTGTTAAAAAGAAAGGGCTCCTTCTAGGGCTAACCTGGAAACTCTGTTATTAATGTAAATTCAAGACCTTTTCCTAAGATGAGGAGATCTTTTAACACCTCGAGAATTATCAGTGTTCGTCTTTGTTTGTCCTCACTGTTATGGAATGTTTCCTTGGCCATTCAGAAACTTATCTTTCAACATTCTCAGCTTTCTTGTACACTTTTTCACTTTCTTTTTAAAAGCACTTTTAATCTTCCTTTTCAGATTCAGTTTCCCCTATGTTTTTAAAGGTTAAATTACTCATTTTTTTCTCTTTTGTTAAGAAGCAGGAATCAACACTGTATTCTTCAAGGACATCTTTTCACTTTCTTTTTAATTTTTCCTAATTTAGTGTCTCACTTAAATTTGTGACAAAACACCTCACAGGAAATTGATCACTATAGAGTCGGTATCGAATTAGCACTTTTCCTAAGTATCAAGGCACACTCGCGGTCCCATTTCAGTAGTTACTAAGTACAGGGACCCTCAAAACAACACCGAAACAAGCCCGTAAGTAGGTGTTGATGGGAAGAAGCAGGAAAAAGAAAGCTAGAGAAAGAGAAACTGCCCGTTTCCATTGTGTGCTACCCTCTCTCACGTGTATGTAGTACATGTTATCATCTACTGTCCAGCTCGTCCTTCCACTGGCTTTGTGTGTGAACAGAGGTTTGTGATCGAGAAGTGTCCAATGTTTTAATCTTTTCCTTTACGACTAGTGTTTTAATGAGGTGTTTCCGAAATCTTTCCCTAAACTGCAGTCATGGAGACATTCTCTTGCTACCTGTTTCAGTTTGTATGGGTTTGTGTTAAATGTGATTCTCTTGGAGCCTGTTAGTGACCAGAACTCCTTTCTCTTTCTCCCGTGTGCATACACAGTTCTGAGACTGCTTGTTAGATGTTCTTGACTTGGTGGTAAACAAGTGTGCACAGGGACCAGGCATGTTCCTGGACTCTGTCCCATGTTAGGTTCTGTCTCTGCCTCACCAACAGGTTATCTTTTAGTACTAGAGCTTTATACTCCATTGTGATGTCAAGTACAATAGGTTTTCTTTGCATTTTCTTATCAATTTTTAGAATCAGTTGAAGTTAGAAATATGCCCAATCCAAGCAAGCATTTGAATGGCTCTACATCTTTAGATAAATTTAGAGAATTGGTACGTTCATAATTGTGCTCTAGTCCAATTATTTAGGCCTTCTTTAATGTCTGCTATTGCAATTTTCCAACAGAGATCTTACATATATTAAGGTTACTTCTATATTGTTGATATTTTTTGATTCTGGTATTTTTCATTCCTAATTTTTTTTTTGCTTATAAACAGAAATGTAATTAATTTCCATATACTGATTTTTGAATCCAGAAAGCTTGCTCAACTCTTACTGGGTCTAATAATGTATTTGTAATATTTCTTACCAATTGTAAAATTATATCTGTAGATTCTTTTCGATATTCTTCATACACAAATCATATCTTGTGCAAATACTGACAAAATTTTCCTCTCTTCTAATCATCTAATTTCCATCAGGATTTCACCTCTGTTCTAAGACTTATTTAGAAATATATTGATTAATTTTTAAACAAAGATTTTCGACTCTTTTCAAAAAAAATGCTTTGTAGCATAATTTAACTTTTATCAGAATATACCTTTGGCTGATTTCAGTCACTTGAAGTCTGTTGAGACTTGCTTCGTGGTCCAATATACAGATATTTTGTAAAAGTCTCATGCTGACTTGTACAGAATGTGTATTCTGAGTTGTTTGGTACAAATATTTTATGTAGTTTTCATCAAGCCAAATTTGTTACTCATTTTGTTTAAATTTCTCCATGCTCAATTTTTTTTGGCCTGATCAATTTTAATTATGTGAAAGACTACTTTGTGAATTTTTGTTCTTGTGCCTTTATCAAATATGTTTAGATTTGTTATATATTACTGGTAAGTAAAATCTTTCATTACAATAAGCTGACCTTTATCTCTAGTAATGCTTTTTTACCTTGAAGCAAAAATATGATCTATGACATAATGTTAAAGATTTAACTGCTCACAATTTATATTTTCCCTTATTGAGGAAACTTTCAATTTATTTCAGCATGGATATAGATATTTAATCATATATCAGTATAAAACAAATTAGTTAATGTATTCCAAAATTTTAGTTGCTGTATTTAACTAGTTAATGTAGTAATTTAGTGTATTCCAAAATATATTTAGAATTCAACTTTTCTGACTCTTTAAATTTATTTGCTTTCATATTTTTTCCATAAAGAGAATGTCCTGTGGGGCATCTGAAATGTCACTGAGGTATAATTTATTTAGAGTATGCATAACTGTTGTCTATTCTATAAGTTTTGGTGCTGGAATTTCTTCATCTTACTAGAAGTTCTCAGTAGAAAGTTTTCAGACAAAAACTAAGTCTCACATTTCTTTACAAATGGCCCTTAAATGGCTGGTTGATGGAAAGATGGAGTGGTTTAGTGATCTAGACATACCATCATGATTAGTTACCATGTTACAGTTGGTTTTAGTGGTAGTATTATTTAACTATTCAGGTATATGTCCATGAAATCGCCGGAACTAGAATATATGGTAGATGTCCATCTGGAAGACGTCTGGTAAGTCTTCCATTAGATCAGCCATTATCCATCTACAATGGTTCACTCCGATAACACCTAGAAGACTAAATTCTTACTCTTTCTCATTGTCTTACACTTAAAATTAAATATGGCAGCAATTTCAGGGACTAGTAGTTAGAGAGAAGGTCACAGTGACATTCTGCTTTTTTGCGATCCCCTCAAAGATGTGCTTGAATTGATAGTGTAATTTTAAGTCTCCCCGAGATAAACCAGCTCCCTACCCCAAAGCATCACCTGTTTGACTAAACACATCCTTTTCATTTTTCCTCAATGGCATCACGCTGGAAGTTGGCGCATTCTGCTCAGTCAGCAGGATGCTTCTGATAACGTCATGCTGTACATCTTAATGATAATGTTGTGCAATGCATGATTTGCTTACTCCAGGTTCTTATTGTGCTGAGATTTCTGTCCTTTATTATAAGGAATTGGGTGATTTCTCCAGCTACTGTTGCTTGGTGTATGACAGACAATCTTTTTTTTTTGATGTCCATTTCAATAATAAAATATAGTATAACTTCATTTACTTGTGGGAAAGTCTTCTTTTTACACAGTATAAAGCCCTTTATAGTCACTTGCTAAGAAAATATAAAATGTCACCTAGTAACAAATACGTGCTTAACAAATATCAGATTTGCATCCTACTGATTTGTTTTTATTCCATTTTTGCATACACGATAACTATTCGTTCCAACTCTAAATCATAGTGTCATATTTTGATGACACATTAAACAGCAATTAAACTCAACATGTGCTATACAAACAGTGCATACAATTAAAGTGGTAACAACATGAATAGCTATGACCCAGTTTCACATCACAAACAATAACAATGACGTTGGAATTGCCACATGGTAACAGCAATTAAGAAGTGGTATTGATTATAAGATGCATTCTGGTTTCAGAGATGTCAAAATGTGTGCGGGGGGATTCTCATTCATTGTTTCAAATGTAAAATGATCCAGCCATTTTGGAAGACGGTTTATCAGTTTCTTATAAAACTACACACTCTTACCATAGGATCCTACATCATACTCCTTGGAATTTACCCAAAGGAATTGAAAACTCATTGACACACAAAAGCCCACACATAGATGTTTATGGTAGCTTGATTCATAACAGCTGAAATGTGGAGAAGCCCACAATGCATGTCCTTCAGTAGAGGGATGGATAAACTGTTGCACCTCCATCCAATATACTGTTATGCATCACAAGAAACAAAGGAATCATCAAGCCATAAAGACACAGAGGACACATAAGTGCATGCTAGTAAGCAAAAGAAGCCAATGTGGAAAGGATGCATAATGTATTTTAACTACATGAAGTCCAGGAAAAGTGCAAACTGACCTAGGAACAGTAATGGTTTCTGGGGTCAGGAAGAATGAACTGATTGGGCACGGGGGTGTGGGGGATGGTAAACATAACCTGCATGATATTATTATGGTGGATTCATGATATTATAGATATTACAACCCACAGAATTGTATGTCTCTCTCTCACACACACACACGAACCCAAATGTAAACTAAGGACTTCATAATGATGCAACATTGATTCATCAATCATTACAAATATTCAATGCTAAGCGAGACACAGCAGAAACTCTCCGGTGGAAGGTACAGGGGGAGGCTGAATACTGTACACGGGAACGCTCTGTACTTTTCTGGACTCATTTTGTCAGTAAACTGATGACTCCTTTGAAAAAATAAATCCTTTTTAAAAATTTCCTTCCTGAAGTCACAGTTCTCACCTTCCTGATATTAATTCCCTCACCGGAAATGAATGGATTCAAATTAATGAAGTTGCTTGCCTTCACAAGTTCTGGCATCATACAAAGGTATTGTTGACCAAAGGGAAGCGAAGGGTAGATCCCTGATGGAGATACGTTATTAATGCCCTGTTAGTACACGTGCCAGTGATACTACATCTGTCTTACCCTGCTTAAAAATTAGCTGTGGGTATATGTAGCTCGTCAGCTTATTTGCCAAGGAAACACTTCCTAAATGTACCAAATTCTAGTACACTGCTTGTGCAGTGTCACCCCATACTAGACAGTTGCTCTGCAAAGCAGTCAGAGAGCTGTCTGAAGACCTGGTGGTGTGCTCAGTTATTAGCTGTGTGACCTTGGCTAAGTCACTTTGAACCCTTCATTGCTTTCATCGCTCCATTTGTCAGTTGGGATCGGAACACCTGGCATTCACTGATGAGACCCTTCAATGCATGGGAGAGAATGGAGGGGGCTTTGCAACTTGCAAAGCACTGTAAATACAAGAAGTTTCCTATATGTTAGGAGAGTTTAAAGGTCATAAATGCTAAATCAACAAAACAGGAGGAAAAAACTCTCCCATTCATATTACAGAAATGACCACAATTGATTATAAAGCCAATGGAATAAGACTGAGCTGAGTTCCAGGAAATTGATTTATATACATATAAAAGAAACTCCAGAAAAAGAGAGATTGTATTTGGGGTTTTTAATGTCAGACAGCGGGGACTTTCCAGGCATCTCTTGAGTACTAACTCACACATGCAGGAAAAATGCACTGAAAGCTGCTTTGAATAAAAAATTAGCTCACGCATGCACACTAACAATTAGAAGGAATAACAGAGCACTTTCGCCAGGCATAATTCTTGTAATCTTTGGAAGAAAACCATTAATGTAATACTTCTTTTGCACAGAAAAAGCCCTGAACAGAAACAGGTTAAACTTTCACCAACGATAGATTATCTTCGAGGAATGGACTGGAGAACAGATATTTTCATTTAATTCTCAGGTATTCTTTAAAATAGTTAAGCATGTGTTACTTTTATGAGTAAAACTAAATAAGAAGTGATAAAGCACACATACATATTCCATATCAAATGTTTCTCTTTGCATGACTTATGCAGGTTTTTTTTGTAGAAGATGAATGCTGGTTTTGAAAATTTGGCAAGCAGGCGAAAAAAGATTCAGACTATTATCATTACTAAAGTTCAGTGGTCTGAGAAAATTAGTGCATTTTATTTTTTTGGTATCGGGAATTGAACTCAGGACATAGCACTTTCCAGGCAGGTGCTTGGCCACTGAGCTATATCTCTGGCCCTAAATCATACATTTTTAATGAGAGTTAAATTGCTTAATTAAAAATGACTAGAGAAGAACAAGGTTGATGCAAACGAACTCTTCATTTCTGTTAGAACATACCAATAATAGAACCTGTTGCTTCCTGAATGCCTGCTATGTGCAGAATGTTTTAAAAACTTTGTCTTTACCCTGACAAAAGCCTGCAAGTACATATTAGGAAACCTACATGTTATATGCTTTGTGAAAATTGCAGAACTAGGAAATCAAGGAAAAGCAATATAGCAAATTCAGGTGTTTCTTACTGTAAACCTCTGACTTTCCACATCACCACTGATTTAAAAGAAAAAAAAAACTGATTTCTTCTTTGTTCAACAGGTCCTGTGTGTTACAACCTGCATTTATTTTCCTTGGACATTATTTTTTGTGATAAGTCTATTCAGGGAAATCGCTATTATGGAGCCCCGAGATAGCCGCAGGGCTTAAACACTGGAAGGCAATAATAGTAAACAGGTGTTTGACTATAAAATTACTAAGTAACTTTTGCTGAGACCCCTGGCAATTCTATTCCCTGTTTGCTGATAGAGGTGACCTGCTGTGACTGGTGAGTGTCCCTGCATCTTATAAAGAATGTCAAGAATGCAAGGTCCTAACCACTGCTTCTGTTTCTGAGTAAAACTTCACACACAGCAGTCACATTTTTAATGTCCATACAGCATATGATTTCCCATGAGATGTCAGATCTTGCCAAAGAGGGATGGGTGATCTTCAAGACTACTCTTTAAATAGCTGTCACCTTAAGGAAACCTCACAAATGCCTGTTGAATAGGTACGTTGTTACAGTCCTTTCCTAATTCAGAGAAAAATGGCAAAAACATATTATTTGGTCTTTGTGTTGATAAAGACATCTGTTTAAAAGCCTTCTGAAGTTTTTATTAGTTATTTGTTCCTCATAGCCAGAAAGACACAAACTAGGGTCTTGAGATTAGTTGGCAGAGGACAGTGGGGCTTCACAGATCTCTAGAGATGCGAGTTCTGCTTGCGGAAGTTCAGATGGGATCCTTGCCCAGGTCAAGCAGTGTATCATCAGCAAGAGGTTGCTGTGGGAAGAACAGAACCGTGGGGCTCCCGGTCCTCTAATGGGGGTGACGCTCTGAGTCACCCTCACTATCCAGTAAGACAAATTCTTTACTGATGGCCCTTTACTTCATCCTACAGGATTGCTCAGGCTCCCTTTCACCTGGCCGTCTGGAAAATGATAAATACACCATCACCCTCACTATAAAGAGTGTTTTGATGAGATCATAAAGATAAGAAAATGGGATAGAAAATGTAAAGATTGATGAAGAAGGTATGCACAGATCTCTTTTGAGGATATCATTGTGTACTGAGGCCAAAAGAGAGGTTCGTGAAAATCACAGAATGAGTACATGGGATGACATAGTTGTCTCTTTACTGGCAATAGTAACTAGACCATTTTTCTAAGTGCCCTACTTGCTTCATTTGACCCTCACAACTGTTTGTGGTAAATGCTGTCATCCTACTTTCAGACAAGTGAGAGCAATGTTAAGTAACATTAAGCCAAGATCCAACTTGACTCCAGTGTGGAGCTGTTTTTAACCAATCAGCTACCAAGTTCATTGTTTCCTTGTTGAGGGAAGAACTTGCTGTATAAAATATTACAATAAGCCTTTACAGTCAACAGTATCAACATGTAACAACATTAGCAGATCATAATAAAATTGTTGAAAATACCTTTAATAAAATTGACATATGAAAAGGTGGTATATTTCAGTTCAGTGGGAAAAATGGCTATTTAAAAATAATCTTGCTTTTGTAATTATCTATCAATCCAGAAGATAAACACCTCCATACAAAGAATTCCATGTAGAGGGCTGGGGATTTAGCTCAGTGGCTCAAGCCTCTGGTAAGCTCAAGGTTGTGAGTTCAATTCCCGGTACAAAAAAAAAAATCCATGTAAATTAACAGACTAATTTTTACAAAAATGTTAGGATAAAATTCAGGAAGGCAAGTATAATCTAAATGTTACAGAGACTTTGTAAATCAAAATAGAGCTCCTAGCAATTGTACAAAAAGGATAGATTTTGCTTTATATTAAAATTTTTCTATATGGAAAATGATGTCACAAAGTCAAAAGACATGATAAACTGAGGAAAATATTAGTAACTTATGAGAGAATTATTAGTATATTTTTAAAGTAATAACTTTAATATGTATAAAGAACTCTTTGAAACTGATGAAAAAGCCCAGTATAAGTAACAGGAAATTCACAAAAAAGTACGTGTAAATATAGGGGAAGATGCACAAGTTCACAAATAGTATCCCCATCAAAGTGAAAGAAAGATACTATTTCCCCAAAATCACAACGATAAAAATGAAAAAGAATAATATCTGCTGTCAATGAAACTACATGACAAAGGTCCCCATCTGGTTTGCTGTTGCAAATGTGAATTTTACAAGCTTTTAGGAAAGCACTCTCATAATACCTATTAAAATTTAAAATGCTTACATGTTTGACTAGTATGTCAATTTCTAGGAACCTATTCCATAAAAATAAAAGCATGAGTCCATGATGATTTATGCACTAGGTTGTTTCTTGCAGCATTGCTCAAGGTAGAAAACAGCAGCAGTAGAGTCTGCTCACGTCATATTAGTGGCTGAAAACACAGGTATGTTCACACGATGGACCGTTTGCCACCATGAAAAGGGAGGACTTTCTGTGTTGTCAAGTTAGGAAAGCAGAGAAATAAAATTTTGATTCTGTGAATGACAAAATCCTGACTTCATCATTTACAAACTGCCATCACCATATACATACATATGCATGGGCACAAGTCCTATATCTTTATTTAACTATGCAATTGTAGATATAGATATGTAAGTGTGCACCATTTGGGTAATACTGATGTCTTTACGGATAATGCTATAAATAAGGTAAGGAAAAAAGAAGTGGGAGAAAACTGGAAAATAAAATGAGTGTTGAGGCAGTAAAAGTACGGAAAGACAGTAACCAAAATGTTACTGACAGTTCTCTTATTTTGGTGGAGTTTCAGGGGATTTTTTTTTCTTCTGAGACTTTTCATTACCATTTGCATTTTTCCAAAGATTTGCATTATTAAGCAATCAGAAAAAATTATAAAACTATTTCCATCCTAACAACAATTCCATGGGTTAAAAAAAAAAGAAACTTTAATTGATTTATATAATGTATAAAAATCAGAACTCCTAATGCAAGAAATGGAAAAATCATTCCAATCCGAAGAAACAAAACCATTCTGTGAAGATTGTTGACATTTACAAAACAACTCTCGCAGGCCCCTGTTCATTTTCCACTGAACAAAAATCTGAAATCTATTTCGGCTGTGGCAGAAGAATTAAAACTGTCCAACATCTGAAGCAATGAAACTGGAGGGCTCAGGAGTGGGTCATAAATAATGGAAGGGGAAAGCCCGAAGGACTTACAAGTCATCCAGGGACACGAGGACAGGACACAGAATCACTTCTGAAACTGTGAGTCCCAAAACTGGATTACACACACCCAGAATGACACTTCCAAGGTGCCTTTGGTTTGGTCTAAAATGCAAAACATGCTAAATTATGTATTTAAGATGTCTTTTCTCTCGGGGCCTCTCCAGAGAACATGCGGACTGGGTGAAATTTGTCCCTGAAGCATCAGCCTGCTAAGCTGACTGGCTTTGAAGCTCACAGGCATTTCCACGTTTAGGATCCATGCAAATGTATTTGTCTCGTTCTCTTGGTTCTTTACTGACTCAGAGCTAATGAATCTGATATATTCACCTTTTTCTCCTGTATCTTAGATGAGGAATCACATTAAGCTATGAATTAACATATTTTATTACCTCTGGCCCCTGGTAATAGACTTGAGCCCTGAGCCAGCAGCATTTGGCCGCGGTCCTGGAGGGGATGTGGGTTATCCAGAAGATTGCACTGGAAAGTCTTGAGGATCTGCGGTCACAGCAGTCAAGGACTCGGGATCCAGTTTTGTTGTTGTGAACTATGCCATTTAAAGAAAACCCACTTTATCTCTCTTTAGTCTTAATTTTTTCCGTGTAAAACTCTACCCTGCCTTTCTCTCCAAAATGGTGAAAACTCAGTGGGCTGTTCACATGATCATAGACAACTGAGCAAAAGACTAACCAAAGGTCAATTTTACATATAGAGAAAAAAGTAAAAATATCCTTTGTAGAAACACTTTCAATGCAAAATCACAAATATTCATAAAAGTCACTATGAAAATAAAAATCACCTAAAATTCTAATATCTAGGGATAAATGATCTTTAAATTTTGATACATACCAATTTTAGTTTATTTTCTCTACATGTATCTTTATATATACTTATATGCATTTTAAAATTAAATCCAGAAACCATGCTATACAGCACTATGTATGTTTTTCATTCACTGATATTTCAATGTCTTTAAAAATTCTTCAACTATAATTTTTAGTAATGGTCAAATGGTTAGTTTAGCCCTCAACTTATTTCTTTAATACATTTTTCACAGTTGACATTTAAATCATTTATATTTTTTTCTCCATCAAAATGCTAGTTAAACCTATTATAAAATTACAGTATTTAGCTCTTGTTCATTTACGTTTTTGCCTATTTGATGTCAGAGACCTGAGAAAGATGTATTAAAAGTGTCCTATATTCATTTCTTTTCGTATTTAAAATTTTTACTTTGCTTGTTGGTTCATATAATTGTCCACAGTATTACAATATTTTTCTTTATTATTGCTTTGGACAGAGATTTGACATCATCTGATGACAGTGGATATGAGCATTAAATGACACATTGCATGTCTTTAGTACTAAATAAATGTCACCTATGATATTTCACTTCTATATTATGATTACTATAATGTAACGTGCAGTGACTATACACTTTTTTTTATTTGCATCAGCCTGATAGAGCTTTGCTCAACCTTTTACTTTGAACTCTTCTAAAGCTTTGTATTAGTGGTTGCTTACAAACAGCATGATTGAATTTTATTTCGATTCTAAACAAGAATCCTATTTTTAATAAGACTCCCAACACTTGCAGTCATTGCCATATTTAATACATTTCATTTTACTCTGTCACGCTATTTCCTTTGTCTTTTGCTATGTAGCCTATACTCCTGTTGCTTTTATCTTTCCCATTACTGTTTTGGAAGGTGGGAACTTTATCATGCTTGTTACAATCACTATTGAATTTATCAACAGTCTTTTTGCATCCAGCAATTCACAACCTTGTTTTCACCACCACCACCAGCAAGCCGGGAACTTCATGTTCACTGCCCACTCCTCTCACTGGCTCTGATTATGCACGATGCCCACTTTCCCCTTCCCCGTTCACCATTCCACTTGCACCAATCACGATCCGCCAGGGGTGTATGACGCCGCCGCTGAAACCTGTCATCGTGTGGAGCAAACGCACAGGCTTAGAAGTTTCCACGTCCAGATAAGAAACCAGCACGCCTGCATGAAGCCTCTTGAATGTATATCTACATGATTTCCTCGTCAACCCAGCAAAGTGTCTATCTAGAGTATCTTTGCAATTGTCACTTCCGTCCCATTTGTTTTTGTCTACCCCAATGATTTGCCTGTTGGCTGTTCTGAATCTGATACCTGTGTGTTATTTTTTTCGTATCACCACACTATGTGCTTCCAATGTGACTCCCAGGTGACCTATTTATTTTCCGTGGTGTCAACTATATCCAACATGGATTTAATTCTACTTCTTATTCTCTTTTTCTCCCTGTGGAATCCTTTCCTACACTAGTCATCATGTCCCTCTGTTCGTATCACTCTACTGAATTTTTCAATTCAACCTATTTTCTCCTTTCAAATTTCTGCCCCTATTTTATACACATGGTTTCCTGGAAAAATCTTTGTATGGTAGAGTAGATGATTTTCAGGAGTGTACTACATGCTTGCAAGTCTCTCATTACACAGCATTTTTTCCACAGGTTCTACACATGTTTCTTTGGGCAATGTTTTATTAGAAGGAGGTAGAGTTGATTTTTCTGATTTAGTTTTTGTTACCTGATACTGGTATAGATTTCACTCATGTTCTGGTGTTTAACAGTCCAATTATTTTATAGTTTAATGTTGTATGCATTTGTCTTTTTTCTTCCTGTATCTTATCTGAACTCACTTGGTGAGTTTTTTTTTTTAATCAATTACAAAACTTAAGTCCTTGTTACCAAAGCCAAGGGCACTAATCCTAAGCACTGTGGCAGACTGACAAAAGACTTCCTTAGGGAGCGAAATCTCTTATTCCAACTCTTAAAAGCAAAACGAGAAAACACTAATTCTCTTGTTTACAGAATTAGTCCTATTTCAAGTTGAAGCACAGTTTGATCCTAAAAGTAAAAAATTATAGTCACTATTCTATTTACCAGGGGGAAAAGCATTAATTTTAATATATGACACTCATTTCATCCTCGTGACAATTAAAAGCAAAACGTTCACAAGAATTTTCCTTATTTCAAAATACTTAACAGTTTGTTGTTTTCTGTTCTACGTCTCCTGTTTTATCTAATTCTACCTTTTGACCTTAAGAAAATCTTATTGATATACTAATCTCTATCATTTAATGTCTATTATTCTATATTTTAACTTGAAGGAAATTGTTCAGACAATGAGACACGGACAGTTTTTCTCACAGTTTATCTACATTTATCATCAGCCCAATCTTTATAGCACACATAGCTTCATTTGCACAACTCTGATGAGCAACCACAATTTCAGATTATGAGTAACAGGCAACTAAATTTTCTAGATAATGGAGTCTTTTGATAATCTCTAATGTAATATACTAAAGAGGTAACCATATAATCCCCATTTTGTGAAAAATAAGGAGCAAGGGGAGGAAAAGATGGAAAAAGAAGAGGAAGAGGGGAAGAAAAGATGTATGAAGATGAGGAGGAGGGTGACCTATTCATTTATAACACACTTAAAATACCTAAAAATATCAGCAGTGGCTACAAACTTGCATGATACTAAGGATAATTAATACCTTTTCTCCATTTTTCCAAATCCCTAGAATTAATATGCTCTGCCCCTATCAACAAAGAAAAAGCCTGCTGCTTTACCATTGAACAAAGATATGATGATAAAGGAATTAAAGCAATGAATCGTTTTTGTTATGCTTACTTCTAACACTTGTTTTCTGGGAGAGAATGAGAGTACCTTGTATATATGAAAATTTAAAATTACTGCTAATTTTCTAGTTGGTTACCAAAGAAAGAAGATTAAATTTGTAATGGGTTTGTATAAGATTTTCCTATATATACTAATAGCATGTTGTCTAGATTTGGGCATTTAATGCACCAAAAAATTACAGTAAAAGTTTTTGAAACTGATACAAAGTAGTAGCAGTATACAGTAAAGGAAGGCCTACCACCACCATGTACATCATCATCATTTCATAAAATATGGAACATTCTTCCCCAAATGACTGGAAAAGTTTTACAATAAGGTTTGATAAAAAATATGATGAAAATGTAAATTAAAAATATCCCCCCTCCCTTTGAGCACACTTATCCCATTGCTCTTGCCACTTTCTGCAGCAGTTCTGGAGTCCTCTTTCATGAGTATCCTTAGTTGGTGTTGTCGTGGCTGCTGATTGAATCAATTCAAAGCATTTACCTTTCATGGTCATTTTGAGTTTGGAGAAGTGACTGAAGTCACAAGATGCCAGATACAGGGAATAAGGTAGATGAGGACTCAGTAATCTTTTTTTTTTTTTTTTTGTCTTTTTGAGACAGGGTCTCACTATGCAGCTCAGGCTGGCCTTGGGCTCACTTTGTAGCCCAGGCTGGTCTCTAACTCACAACGATCCTCCTGCCTCAGCCTCCTGTGTGATGGGATTACAGGAGTGTACCACCATGCCTGGCTCACAATAATGTTTTTATGAACTCACCTTTCTGTGGCTAGTACTTGGCAGTAGCATTCACCCTGTTTTTGACCACGCTTGATAAAGAGACTCAGGAAAAAGAACTCCCAGAACTACTTCAGAAGGAGTCAAGAATGATGCAATCAGTGTGTTCGAGGTAAAGGACGGTATTTTGAGGAATATTAATGGCAATGTGTCTTTTACTGTAATTTTTTAAAAATTAAACATTCACTGTATATTTTAATCACACCATATATATTGTTACAGCATTTAAAACTATCCTTTGCAAAGAAAAAATTTGACATAGCAAAAACTCTATTTTTCTCTCATGCTGCTGCAGCTGGTGAAAACTTTATCAACCATGGCCCCAGCTGGAGTTTGAGACCCTCTGAACTAGGACTTGGTTCTCCTGGTGCTTGCACAGGAAGAAGTTGCAGTGGCTCATCTGATCTGGCTCCTCAGAGATGGCGCAACAGTTGGCAGGTGTTTGAGAGGGAGAGGTAAAATCAGCCCTCGAAGCTTTTTATATCTATCATAG
Organism: Cuniculus paca; assembly: GCA_004365215.1. Lineage (NCBI taxonomy): Eukaryota > Metazoa > Chordata > Mammalia > Rodentia > Cuniculidae > Cuniculus > Cuniculus paca. Next base: position 20,702 of record RJWT010003467.1, on the reverse strand, counting down.
GTCTTACTGATAAAAATGTAAACTGTGAGACCATTAAATCTCCATGTAGTAAATAACCAAGGGAAAATGGTTTCCAAAGTGTGACACTGCAATGCAGAAATAGCTGGCATCCTGCTGTCCTTCACCACCTCTCCCACTGTCATCCTTGTCTGGCTGCTGCCTACCGCCTTCTTCAAAGCCAGTTCCCTGACTCTGCTCCTCGTCTCACCAAAAGCTGGCTTCCTCATGGCCTGCAATGCAAGCTGATGACACCACCGCTCCATCCAAACCTTCCAACAGCTTCTCAGTTCGGAGTCTTCACACTGCGCTACCCAAGCCACTGACAGAATGCAGCCGACGCGCGCCGACGTGCTCTGTGTGAAGAAGATGGCTCCTACAGCTACCAACTCCTCTCTCCAGCTGATGCTGAGTTTAAGGGGTGATCGAAAAACACACTGAAGGTTTCAATTTGTAAACATTTGTCACAGGAAAAGGCACGAACACACTTTTATCATCATTCTTGCCACTTCAGGAATGTCTTTCTGGATGTCCTCTTCCCCGAGTGTCTTTATGAGATGTGATAAAAAATATGGTGAATACTGCTGCTGAGCGCCGTCCGACAGGAAGGCAGGCTTGTGAAAACAGTGCAGTGCATCCTCATCCTCTTTACTCACTGGACCTGGTGTTGTGCAGCTTGTGGCTCTTCCCCAAAGTCAAAATGGCCATAAAAGGCAAACATTTTGAATTGTTTCAGGGCACTGAGGGAGCCACAACTGCACAACTAGAGACATTCATGAGAAAGGACTTCCGGAAGTAGCGAGGATGAGGAGATAAGTAAGTCTGAAGTGGAGGGGAGTATTTTGAGGGAGGTTAATAGCAATGTGTCTTTTACTGTAATTTTTTTTATTTGAATACATGCCCTATTTTTCAGTCACACCTCATACGTTGGTTTGTTTTAAACAACATCTTTTGCCTTGCAGATTACAAAGAAAATCCATAGCCATTGTAAAAAATATGGAAAACAGGAAAAGTACGCTGAGAAAAAAACGTGTTTAAATCTTTAATTTTACCTGCTAAACATTATGTATATCTATTCCCATATGAGTGCTGGATGCGGATTTATGTTACACAGTTTTCACTTACTGTTTTTCTGTGTCATTCGTCTTTAAAGATATAATATTGCCTTCAAAATATGAAATAAATACATGCTATTGATTTAGCTGGGACGTAATCTATGCAATCAGTTCATGTCAGGAACTTTGGGACAGTACAGAATTCTAAAGATGGTACTGAATAGATACAAACAGAGAATATATAAGAACTCCTAATTTCTACAGTGGGATAGCGTGGGCATCAACACAGAAGCCTGTGGATGGTCCGATTTTGTTGGTGACTGCTGGGATTTGCTATGAAGGCCACAAGGTAAAGAGCTGGGGCTGTGAGAGACATTGACGCAGCTTTTTTGTTACTGAGGAACTCTGGTTGGGTCATTATGGCTGCAAATAAATCATGAACAACATTAAGAGTGGCTCAGATGGCATAGAATTCCACTTCTCTCCGTATTTCTGATTTGCTGTCAAGCCATCTCAAACCAAAAATAATTAGCTTCCAATGAGAACATGAAAGTTACAAAAGACCCTGTAAACCTTGAGGTCTCATTTGTGCTTTTGTGGGTTTTTTGGCAAATAAATCAATTGGTACTGGGAACGTTTCCAACCTCAGAGCAGAAGACAAATCAAAACCCAGGCCCAATTCTATCTTAAGTTCCATGGTGCAGGGCTGCCTGGAAAAAGAAATTAAGATATGTCCAATGAGTGAGTAGTTTTCTAGAAAACAAATGTGTTTGAGTCAACAAAGCATTTAGGAAAAGCAAACATACATCCCTCAGAAATAGAGCAGGGCTGCTTCCCTGGATAGTGAGCCTGCACCCTATGTTAGAAATAGGCTGGGTTCTGTTGTTAGGAACATTATAGTGGAGTGGATAAATCCCTTTTTCATGAGAGAGGTTTCTGGAATCTTCTAGGCAAGAAAGAGATAGTAAAGCAAACTGAACAAGGGTGTTGCCTTTTCAGGGAGGTAGGACATTTGTTGCTTGGTGATTATTCAGATAGTCAAGTGCTATTTGGACTTGATAGATGTACATATTGAAATCAAATACTCTGTGCAATTGAGCGCATCAGTAGAAAGTTCTGTTGTATGAAATCAAATAGAAGTGTTTCTTGCACAATGCCCAGTGAGGTCCGTAAGATGAAAAGCATCTCAGAGCTTCAGAGATCACGTCTTTGGTGTGATACTCATTACTGTAACATCAAGATCAAGCCTGGTATATTGACCTTGATATGGACTCAAAGTATGTTTAATACTGAAACCTGGTCGCTCACCCTTCTGTATAATTTTCCTTCCTATTAACAATCTTAAAGAAACATGTTGCCTACACTCAGCTCTTGATATGATAATATTTATGAAACGACATTTATTGAAGATCTTATGAGGGTCAGGTCCCTGTGCCATGCTGTTTTTATAAATTATGTCATCTGGTCCCAACAATAGCCCTACGATAATGGACACAGGACCCTCATTGTCTGCATTTTACAGAGAAGGTAGGAAAGTAAGGTACAGAGAGTTATGTAACTTGTTGAAAGTCTATGTAGCTAATAGATGAGAGCCAAGATTAGCAAACACACACACCCTTGAAAAGTAATTCAGTAATCAGGAGCTCCTGATGTTCTGATGTATGGTCACAGCCAAGAGTCTCAATGATATTTCTAGTTTTTCAGCAGTATTTGTTATGTGGGGAAGTCCCAAATTTCCTATAGAATGAAGGACCTGAAGGATTCATGAAACATTTCTTTTATTAATGCTCGCATTTTACAAAAAGCAGTAATTTCCTCCAAAAACAATTATTGTCATCCACGAAGCACATCAGCAATGAAATAAAGACATTATCAACTGTTTTACTTAATAGGGAAGTAACAGTCACCAGCTTATTTAATAAAAGAACATATAACCATAAATTTATGATGGTGAGAACACAGTTCTTTATAGTGGGACATCCTTCTGAAAACATATACTCTCTCGCACGCAACGATGCTTTGAGAAACATTCAGAAACTGACTTTGGAGGGTTCAGGGCAAATAAGTCAAATATGAAATGCAGAGGAGGTAGCAGTGGGGGAAGGAAAAAAAAGACACAAGCGAAATACTGCTGATTTCACTTCATCAGTTCACGCACGCAGGTTATACAATGCTCAAAAGCAGATGAGTTTTTCTTACTTAGAAAAGGAACTCTTTCGGTCAGCATCAGCAAAAAGGGCGATGAATAGGTTAAAAAGCAAACAAGCAAGCTGCCCTGGGACCACGCTTCTGTGGTCAGCCCTGAGAGATTCAAACCAGACAAAAGGTCACAGCCAAAACAAGCGCTGTTCACGAATGGAAACCCCCCTAAATTTCTAACACACTGGATATATGCAGTCAACATTTGAGAAAGATTCACTCACAAAATAGCTTTTCCTTGACTGAATGTTCCGTGTCTATAAACGACCCGAAAAATAAAACTGTTGGTGTGACAACCCTTGTTCCACTTGGCAAAAACAGAAACCTCTTGGTTTCTACCGGAAAATTACCAAATATTAGCTTTATTTACTTTCCTGTTTATCAAAGGTGTTTCGCTACCTGAATTGGTCACACACTGTGAAGTGTTAGTGATGCACTTGTGGGGAGCTGTCCCCATTTTATAGATGAAAGACAGAAGCCAGAGGGACATGCCATCAGCTTTGAGAAGTATTCTCCCGGCTTTCTGCGGCAACATAAATTATGATTAAACATTGTTTAAAGAGGAGGGGGAGCTACAGGGATGGTTTCCATTTGTGCTGCCAAGAGGATGAGGTGCCTTTCAGGCGTTCATTGGCCAAATATTTATTGAGCATCCACTGTGTGCCAGGTCTGTGTTTGGCCTGTCTCTGCCTACTCTTATGTAGCCCTCAAATAATTCAGTGACATAGATAACTATGAATCACCAGGTCACAGTCTTAGTGATGACTCATGAAATGAAGTGGCTTTTGGGGTCATGAACCATGTAAGAAGCTGACCTGGAACGCGAACCCGGTTTTACTGCCCCCCACCATAAGTCTGTTGTAGGTTGCAGCGTAGGGGAAGTTTACACGTGCTACCAGTCTTAATGGTTAAGTTACGCTCAATTCCTCTTATTCCAGTGGTACTTCCACTGTTTCCATCTTGTTATTTCCCATGTATAGCCCTTAGAAACAGCCCCCCCCCCCGCACTGGTTTTATGTAGCCGTTTTCTAACTCCACATGGCCAAGTTTCTAAACATTTAAAGTCATTTCTTCATGGCTTTCTTCGAGTTTTTCAGAGTGCTGGGGTACCTGGTTTCCTAGTCACCACCTCTGAGGGTGTGCGAACATTCTAGTTAGTCCAAATGACCCTTACTACGCTGTTACACTCCCCAGGGGTCCCGTTCATAGAGAAAGGCCACAGCATGCTTCCGTTATGAGCTGTCACCTCCCACTTAGAATCCAACCGTGGCACGCTGCCCCGGGCTCTGTGCAGACACTGGACACACAGCAGCCACAACTCCTCTGGGAGATATCCCTGATGGCCCATGGCACCACAGGCACAAAATAATCCCTCCTGGTTCACAGTCTGCAAAGTTAGGGGTTGGATTTGATGCCACCAAGGGGTAGAAAAGATTGCCTTGAAGCTTCGCTTCAGTGATGCCCGAATGCCAGCCGTGTGCCTGGTGCAGGACAGCTGCCGAGCGGTCCAGGAAAAGTGCAGAACTCTTCAGGGAAAGGACGGAGGTGGTGGTGGTTGGGGTAGCTTTACAAATCCCTCTACATGTCACGCGCTCACAATGCCGTTTCAGTTACAACCAATGCAGCCTTTCAAGACAGCCAGGAAAATAGGCTTAAGGAAGCCAGAGGCCAGCCTCACTGACACATGGCTTTCTCACACCTGCCCTCAGGGGCTAGGTGTCCTATTAATGCCGATCTGCGTGTCTGAAAATAAAGCATCTGTCTCCGTTTAAAGCATTCTCCTTCAGTAGTATGAATATAGCCATTGTGAACCAATTTATTACCCATGGACAACTACATTGCCCAAGAAAAGATGTATGGATTTCAGCTGCTAAAAGTGAAGCGCTCTATCACTGGGTGAGTTTCTATAGTTTATAGCTGCACCTTGAATTAATTTTATATAAATACACAATTCCAAATGTAGAATATTTTATAATACATAACACAAAATACATTTCATATGCAGACCTTAAAAAGTCAGATTTCAAAATTAATTTATAGTCGAAAGAAGGAATGGTATTACATCTGGGGAACATCTTTTTCCTCTCCTCTCCTCTCCTCTCCTCTCCTCTCCTCTCCTCTCCTCTCTTAACTCCCTGTCCCATTCTTTTTAATTTAATGTCTATTTAATATATTAGGAATATATGCTTGATAAATTTTAAAATAAATATAAAGTACAGAATGGCACCAAAGTAAAAATCTTACTTACTTTTTAAGATCTTATTTCAGATGATAGTGAATTGTTAAAAATGATCACAAATAATACCTCCTCATAGTGTGTCCATACAATGGAGCACCCTGCAGCAATAAGAGGAATGAACTGTTGACCTATGCAAAAATATGAATGAATCTCAAAATAATTATACTGACTGAAAGAAGCCAGTTAAAAAGGATTGCAGACAGTGTGGCTCTGTTTAAACGCTAGAAAATGCAAACCAATTTATAGTGAGAAAAAGCAGACCAGTAGCTGGTGGGGGCACAGGGCAGGGACATGCAGGAGGGAGAGATTCTGAAGGAACACTAGTTACATTTTAGAGGTGATGAGAATGTGTATTGTCTTAACTGGGTAATTGATTCACGAGCATATCTTTATGCTAAATTGAACAAACTGGATACTTTAGGTATGTGTTCGTCATACCTCGGTATAGTTGTTAAAATATCATAAGTTGAAATCAGGGAAAGAAATATAAAGACAAAATTTGAGGCAATTACCTACATGTGCATAACATTTTGGGCACAGGCTCTAGATTCAGAAAAAAAGATTGCAACCTAATTCTTTAACCCCTGTCTATGTGACCCAGGACAGCAGTGTGACCTTTCCAAACTGAAGTTCCCTCATTTACAAAATGGGAGAAATAACAAAAATAAGTCCCTGTGAGGAATTTTACATAGAAATATTAATCTTTCCAGTCCCGTGAGGATTAAATAAGGAAATAAAAGTAGTCAGTGTCCAATGTAGTAGTGTGGCCAGCAGATAATAAATGTTCACCGTTGTTCCAAGATGCATGTATGCCCGTGAAGTCACATAGGTACACACTTGTACATGCAAATTTTTACTTAAACATATAATGTACTGCAATCTATATGTAGTATAGGATTATGGTGAAATCAGAGGTCTCATGAATCAATCTACAACAAAGGTACTTTGATTGTTATTGAGATTTCTTTCCCAAACATTGTCTTATTCTGACAGCTATGTGAGAGACCATCATCACCCCCATTTTCTGCAGCTAAGAAAACAGGTGGAGGACGTGTAAGATTACCTGCCAAGGGTAGTGGATTTTGAAGTGGGGCACAGACCCTCTGTCCTCAAATCTAGAACTCTTTGGCCAAAACCACGGGAGGAAAAGTCAGGACAATTCATGAAAGTACCAATTATTATGTGACTCAGATTAAAACATACACACTATCTAGTCCTGTAGTAGAGCAAATATGAAAAGCTCTTAGGAAAGAAACTTCCAGCCCTGCATTCCCTTGTACCCTGCATGAAGGGCAACCTTGCTGCACACTGTCGTCTTGGAGGATGCAGATGTGTGGGCCAAGTGTGACCACAGCTGCCCCAGTCTCAGCTCCCTAGGTCGCCGTTCCTTTCCTGCCTGTACAGCCTTGCACATGGTACTGTCCACCCGTCACACTGACTCACTCCACTGTCTTCTCACCCACTCGGAGCCAGCACTGGCACAGGTAACTGCAGCCATTCCTCCATTCATTCATTACTTTGTTCCACAAATTGGTATTAAACAATGACAGCCTGACGCTGATCTGTGTGTTGAGAAAACTCACACCCAGCAAGCATCACTTCCTCTCTCTCCCCCTCCTTTGAATCTGACTTTCTCTGGTAATATGTTGTAGAGGTGCCTTTACTCTTGACAGCCACAACAGGGTCATAGGTCAAAGCTTGAGCCCCAGGAGAGAAGCACTTATTTAAAATTTATTGAATTGAGAGAGGGGAAATTTCTGTATTTGACAGAAAAAAGACATTTGGTTTAAATGATGCTCAGAAAAATCTACACCAACTAGTCAAGCTTGAATAAGGTTGAATTGGTTTAACAGACTCAGGAATCATTGTACCTTCCAGGGAGATGTAAGAGGTCAGTTAGACACCATTAAGCAAATCTATTTTTTTGTTGTTATGTGGAAGAATGATTAAATAGGCTAAGGATAAAATTTAGAAAGTGTACCAAATTGGAGTTTCAGCAAAAGGCCCAAGAAAATTATGGGGCGGGGGGAATTCCACAAATCTATGTAATGAAAATTTGGAAATTTCTTACTTTTTAAGAGTACCTTTCATAGAGGAAGTTCTCCCAAGAGCAGCAGACAGTGCTGTGTAAATGTTACTGGTGTTTAATATAGAGAAAGTGATTTGGGTAAAGAAAATATTTTTCTACGTTTCCATGTGGATACTCCTCTCTTTTCTGCTCAACTTCCGCAAGCAGCAGGTTCCCCGGGAATTTAGGGCTGATCAGACCTGATGCTTAAAATACATTATTTCTGAAGAAAGCTGTGGTCTGAGCGAAGGTGTGATATACAGGAAGCCACTGTTATAGTTTGGCCTGGGCCACATTTGTTTTACAATTTAGGTATCTGTGTTTGTCAAGCTGAATTGTGACAGAGACATGAAAATAATTAGCAGTGAAAGGAATGAAAAGTTCAAGCCTCAAATGTTATGACACGCGGTGCCACAGTGTTAACAGGACTTCTAAAGTTGACCAAGACATAAAACATATAGCTTGAAGTCTTAGCATAACCATGGTAATGAGACTGAATATCAGCAGAATGTTCCTTTCCTTAAAAAGAAATTTTCCCTAAAAACAAGTTCTTTTCCAACAAATAATGCACGTTGCATATACATTCATTATTTTGAAGGTCCCATCCGTATCTAAAGGGCCGCTTTCCTGCAGACCGTATAATAAACAGATAACGTGATGCACTCAGTACAGTACAGAATAGTGGTGGAAGAAAAGAAATTCAAAGATCAGAAACAGACGCATTTCAGCACAGTTTCTCTCTTACTGTTCTCACCTCCTCCATAAAGTTTAACAGGAAGTCACAACTCTCAGTTGCATAACTCTTTTTTTTCCACTCCCTGCATATTTTTCAGCTGATTATTTATTAGAAATATGGAGTCGGCTTTGGCGAGGATGTCACTGAAACACATCTTATCATGTGTGACGTCGCTTCTACCAAATCAAAGCACTGGGCTCTCCCACCAACATAATTCACCTGCCCGCGATGTCGTGCGCAGAACCTACCCGCAGCGCCCAGGGGTTCCCGGTGGATGAGGGTGGAGCTCTCGTTCTGATTCAGCTGAGCAGTCACAGGGCGGATGGGGGTGGGGCACGGAGAAGGTACCGTCCCACTATCCGCTTTGTTTGTTCGTTTTTGTGATTAAAAAGATAAATTTTCTGATTTTTTTCTATTCTCTATCTTGATTCTTTTCAGACACAAGGAAATACATTACTTTTATAAAAAGAAAAAAAAAAAAAGATCTGCCTTCAGTTACAGTAACACTTCGGAGGGCCTGCTATACGCAAGACACCGACACCGTGCTAAGTACTGCAGATCCGATGCTGAAACACATCCAATCCCCCCACCACGTTAACTCACAGAAGAGCACTTCGCGGGGAGCCTGTGTGTCAAGGCGACTCCTAGCCGTTCACTCTTAAAAACTCACATGGGAAATCCAGGCCTGTGAGCAACGACAAGACGACTGCTTTATTAGTGGCATGAACAAAGCTGTAGCTCAGCAAGAAAGAAATTTTTTAGGGATGGATTCAATAAAACCACAATTTGATGTGGGCTTGATGGACGCGTTGGATTTAATCTGTGTTGTGTCCTTTGCTTCTTCTCCACGACTTTAGGAAGGTGACAGACGTAATTTTTTAAGACCAGTTTGACCTTGAGACTTCATCCCAAAGCAAGTAGGAGGAAAGCTTTCCATTTACGTATTTGCTTCACCCTGAGCTTACACGGATTTTAAAGAAGTATTTGTAAAGAAATCTGTTTGCTTTCATAGGCCTCACGGAAGCAAAAGAGCACCTCATTCTCACAGCTCCTGACTGGTCTACGGAGACCATTCCCAGCTGTGCAAGTGACAGCCCGAAGCCAGGCGGGGTCACAAGTGCTGCCCCCATCCTCAGCCTCTGGCCCTGCCGACTGTCTAACTAGGACCCCTCTGTGCAGTGCCCTCTCAGCGGTGGCTGGTGGTCAGGTCCGCTGTTGATGTCAGGTTCATAGTGACTCCACAAAGGTGTTCAAGATACTAGTGTCCCAGCCGAGCTAGAGTGGGGACTCCCAGGGGCAGAGAGGATTAGAGAGAACCTACGATGCCTTCATGCACCCTACAACAGAGCCACCGAGGCAGTCTCGTGCTGGGGACACAGCTTGTAGGAGAGGTGGAGACTGGATTTTCTTACTCACTCGTCCCTCTGCCTGGTTCGGCTGCACAGGACCTTTGCTGTCAGGCATTTGTCGGCGCCTTCCAATGCACTGCTAGGGAACATCTGCTTTGGTCTTGACGTTATCTTATCAGATAACCCCAGAATTATGGGCTATTTCTTTTCTGTTGTGTCTCCTTTGGTCATTATTCATCTGTGCACAGTTAAACAGACTGCTACTCCCACTGGAACAAATGACAATAGCTTACAGCTCCCTATTTCCAATGAAGACCCTAGGTAGCATTTAATATCTCAGGGTCCAGGCTGCTTATGACCTCGGTCCTCAGAAACACTGACTTCCTATCAATAAACAAAGAACAAACAAGTCCTTGGTCAGTTGTGTGTCTTTTTGTATATGCCACAATCACATTTATCCACACACATCAATTTGGAGAGGTGGGATTCAAAAATGTACTGTGGTTAAACATCCAGTTCTTAGTTGACTGTTCAAGCGATGCTCCTTGAAAATGTCAGAAAAGACTCTTATACAGTATGGCTTCATCCTTGCGGGGTAAGTGGGGCGTTGAATGGGGCATTTGTTTGTAATTGTGGGAAAAAATAGAATGCTGTTATCAGAAAAATTGCATTTCTTTATTTGTTTGCCATCAAATATCTCAGTGAAGGTCCTGAATGAGCTAATGCTACCTTCCATTGCTTCCCTTGTCTACGTGAAGTAAACATCACACGTGTCCTCTGTGCGCGCCTGTAGACACAGGCAGGATGGTCTGGTACTGCGTATGTTTAGACACGCGATCCGCTGCCAACCTCTCTAAAGGACTTCGTTACCTGCTACATCCCGGCCTGGCCTCAGGCCTTCTTCGTCTTGCTGCTGTAAAATTACTTTGAAGCAAATAACGAGATCAAGAAGAGTCTGCCTACTTACTGTAAAGAAATAGCCTATGGAAAGTTGAGAAATGTTTTTTCCAGCGAGAAAGAAGTAACCTGGAGTGACCAAGAAAATAACCCACTAATGGAATCATTCTGGTTTACAATCAATTGGAATAACTTAATGGATTTAAGATTTGAAAAATCACATTTCATCCAGTTTAGACAAAGCTGGTCTATGTGGGGTGTGGGCTGTGCTGGTGGCCTTGCTTTGTTAAAGCAGGACGTAGCTAGCCTGCCAGCACATTCAGCTCCGGAGGACCTGGTTGCAAAGATTTGCACCATGGATTTCCTCTGGTAGATTACACACGTCAGGAGGGCAGGCGGGGGACACCTGTGCTTGCTGCCTGTTGGCCTCCAGCATCGCCAGGGTCCCTTGCAGAGGATTTCCTCGCTCCATACTCACTGGGGAAGTGAACGAATGGAAGTAGATTTATTCAGACTTCTCAGAAATGACAGGAAGCTTGAGGTAAATTGTAAATAAATCTTTGTGCATCAATCGCTTCCACTAGAAAGGCAACTCAAAAATTCCCTTCCTTTTACAAAGAGTAATGAAACATTTCCTACATGGATTTGTTTTGCATTACCTTGGGCAACCGGTTTCAACCTTGGCTATACCTTACAATTGCCCAGAAGCTTTTTAAAATGCCCATCTGAAAAAGAATGTATGGGGCTGGGGTGAGTACGACGAACTTTCAAACACGTCTCTGGGGTTCTAATAACTACACATTACTGATAGCTCTGATCGAAGGACTTTTTTTTCCCAACCTTGCCTGGCTCTCACATTCACTCAGCAGCTCATGGCAGCAGAGAAACATTCATTTCTAATTCTTTAAGGCTGTGCCCATTTTAAACTTCAGGTTCTAACGAGTTGCCACTGCTTTTAATTTAGTGCTATCACAAATGTAATTTATTGCAGGATGATTTTCCGGGCTATCTTCAGGCTTTCTTCCTGCACTAAAATACTACTTCTACAACTTTCATTAGATTACAGCTTTATTACTGTAAGTTGACTGCCATCTATCTAAAGTAATTGCTGGGTGTGATTAGGTGTCAGGAGTCGTTTGGACACTAAGGGCTGGAAGAGAGCAGAGGAAGGAGAAATCGATGAGGATTTTACTCGTATCACAGAAGGATGCAGGCTGGAACTTGACGGATGTGGGATGAAAGGAGAGTCGAGTCCCGGGCAGAGGACATCGCAAGAAATGAGCAAGAGCGGTCAGTTCTAGGGTGCAGAGTGCCCACGCCCCAAGTGCACCGTTGTGCATTTAACTCTGCGGCTCTGGCTGGCGGCGGGACGCATCTCTCTGCTCCATGGATTCCCCGGATCCTATCTTTCCTGCGCACATTTCCAAACCCACCTTCCCCTGCTCCATCAGACTCGGAAGCTGGGCCTGCAAATCTGCATTTTTAACAAGATCCCCAAATGATTTTGATAATGAAACACTAACTGAAGGAGATTATTATAGCCACATCATTCAACAGGAAGATAGATGGGTCAGAAAGTCCCCCAAAGAGCAAAATGCAACAAACCAGCGCTTCTGTGGAAATAAACCGGACACACCATTCATTCATTTATCAAACTGGCAATGATTAAAACACTTTATACCACTTGCTGTTGATGCTGAAACGAGCTCTTACACACGGCTGGTGGGGATGCGAACTGGAGACGATGTGGTGATTCTTATCAAAAGCCTGAGCGTTCTTCGAACCCTTTGACATAGCAATTCCACCAGCAGAAATTTATCTGAAGGCTGTGGTTTTAGCCTTGGCCGTTTGTCAGAATCAATTGTGAGGCTTTTATGAATTATAGATTTCAGGACCTCAGACCCTGGAGATTCTAGGAACAAGGTCTCTGAGTTTGTTCTTAAAAAAAAAAAAAGGATGTAATTTGGGCTTATCTTTTTAAAATTCAAATAATAGAAAACCCAAAATTTGGTAAAAACTTTTATCTTTTACCTCCTCTCTCACTGCCTATGGGCAATCACATCAGGCATGGTGTCGGATTTGTTTCTACTCAATAATATTTTATATCGGAGTCATTCTTCCACTTCAGTTTATAGTCTTGTACTACATGATGGACTTTTGGTCAAAGATGGTGGCCCCATGAGATTCTCACGCAGCTGAAAAGTTCCTATGACCCAGGGACATTCTAGCCGTCATGATGTCATCATGCAGTGCATTAACCATGTTTGTGGTGCTTTGGGTGTAGATGAAGCTACTCTATAGCCTGTCTTATAAAAGTACTATACTCACAGTTACATATGGTACATAATACTTGATAATGATAATAAGTGACAGCATGTTTATGGCTTATGCATTTACTTTTTATCCTCGTTTTAGGGTTACTCATATTTATTAAAAAAAGTTAACTGTAAGGCAGCGTGTGTGTTACACTGGTGTCCCATGTTCACTGAGTCTCTCCTTACATCAAAAGGCCACTTAGGGACAACCTTTACCATCCAGATTTGCACAAGAATTACTCTCTGATGTTCTCACCATACTGAAATTACCTACGACTCATCTCTCAGAATGTGTCCCTGTTGTTAAGTGATGCAAGGATGGATTCAGATCGATTGAATTTTGTTTTTGCTTTATTTGGCATTTAATGATGAATTTGTGTTTTCATTTCACTATGCACAAGTCATAACCAGCTTTGCACTGGTCCACGTGAGTTCCTTACAGAGTAAAGCATGCAATGTACAACAGATTCATCAATGAAAAAGAAGCTTATTTAAAATTGTCATAAAGTAGTAAATAAGACCTGAAGTGTACAATACATATTGTGAAATGGGAAGAAATTGTTCAAAAGAAAAAAGGAACTAGGATGGAGGAAATGGAAAAGGGGGAAGGAAGGAAAGGAAAAAAAATACAAACTAGGTATATACTACTAGTTTCACTTAGTTCACTGAAAAGAAAAGTTTGTGCTAATATTGTTTGGAGAATTTTTTATGCCCATATCTTGTCCTCTGAGTAACTACTTTAAAGACAACAATACACAATGTATTAACTATTGTGATTCTCCTACTGTATGGTTACGAAATTTTGTTTTACTTTTTTTCATAAAATAAAAAAAGAAAAAAATTATCATAAATTAACCCTAGAGACAGAAACCATTTTTTTGTGTGCATATTTTGATAGTACTATAACATGTAAGTAAATACTTCACTCACTGTGGACATTTAAGGATACACATTCAGCATCATTTTTACATTTTCATGACGTTTAATGAGACAGTGAACATTCTTATATGGTCATCCGTTTCCTGGGTGAGAATTTCTGTTGGGTATGAATCTGGAAATGGAATTGTTCTGTCACGTTAAACTTGAATATTATGAATTATATACCAAAATGGTTTTACGCAGTGCAGCAGGCACACCTATCTGTCTACCTCACAGGAGGGTGCAGGAAGTTTTGGCAAGTAGGAGGCGGCGTCCTGGCCCAGATCACTCTTCCTAGCATCTGTCAAATGGTGTGGGACCCACATAACTGTTTCCCACTAATGGGATGCAGAGACAGTGCGTCATTTCTAGGCCAAGGAATTTAAGATGTGGCTGTGATTTATGCTCTTTCTCTTTCCTTCCTACCTGCAGAACCATCCTATGGTCCCTTAGGAACAGGTGAGCCACATGATGTGAGGAATCTAGATGACAGAATCATCAGAAGGAAACCCACCTACATCTACTAGGATGACAGCCGTTACACTGTTACATGAACAATAAGTAAAATCTTGTCTGTTCTCCTCATCAACACATCAGTTTAGGCTTCTCAACAATGGTTATTGAACGCTACAACATCACAATAAGTGACTTTGATGCACAGGATTAAAATCACCATCCTAATAAAATGATCAGAAACATGAATGAAATTCTGACGGTACGACACCTCATCTGGCAACACAGGTAAAGGACTGGAGGAGATAGTGAATGTGCAATTAAGGGTAAATAAAAATAATGCTGAAAAGAGGTAATGTTGTGGGAAGACGTTGACTACATTAATGTGTTAAGTTTAGGAAAGAAAGTTACAAAATAATATTCACTTAAAAAATAATGTCAGCAGGACATCTAATGTTCTAGTGATTATGATCACTAATATTTATAGATTCTTTTGCATATCTGTTTTGTAAGTTTTACTGGATATGTATCACATTTATAATAAAAGTCGTTTAAAATCAGTAGATATATTTGGCTGCATTAGCAAAAAAATATAACCTATAGTAACTCAGCGATAAACCCCTTACATGACTCAGGACTGAAGTGCAAATAATTTATGAGTTGGCTACTTCTGAGAAGACTTGGAACCAAAGCCATGCATGTGCTTGCTGAAAAATCTTATGGTATTTTTAACAATAAGTACGTGTTTATTAATTCATTGTACAAGACTGAGATTCAGACCAATATGTAGTTAGCTTTTCAGTACAGCTAAATAAGAGTCATAAATTTGGAAAATTAACAGTCTGAAAATACAGTTTCTATCTTTATAATGCATAGGGAACTATCTTTTAAAAGATGAGGTGTTTTCTCATTCACTAATAAGTTACTCTGCTCACTTTGTGAACAATGGGAAAACAGGTTTTACTCATAGTGGCAGAGACAAAAGATGGCATTTCTTAGTGATTGCACGGTTTGTAAGGGCCACTGAGTCTGTTCGTGCAATATCATTCCCTAGAGGGTTTGGTAACAGGAAATAGAGCAGTGTGGTTGAGCTGTGGTTTTATAAAAACAAAAGGTGGGACACACTAGGGTCCTCCTTTGCCCTTTGATTTGTTGCTTGTAGATGAGAATATAGGAGGGGAGGATGAGTAGTGCCAGATACCAATTATTACACTTGGAAATCATAATTTAACACATATGTGAATTTTAAATTTCATTGTGCTATGGTAATTAGCTGCATCAGTGTAACACATAGAATAGCATATTAGATAGTCCCATACATACGAGGCATGATTCAGGACAAAAATGCCACCACAAGGCAATGAAGAAGGGGTGGTCATTGTAATAAATGGCTTTGAGTCAACTGGACAACTATCTGGAGTGGTCAGTTTCAAACAATCATAGTTGTAAATGTGAAAAGTTGAAACAACAAAGGTGGTAGAAGGAAATCTAGAAGAATGCCAGTGATCTAGGACAAACAAACAACAGTAGCCATTTAAAAGTTGAACAATTAGGCCTCATTAAAATTAAGAACATTGATTCACCAAAGACAGCATTTCAGAGGAGCCTGAAAAGTAATGGCGCAGTATAGAAGGTGATATTATGTGCATAAATATATAATTATATGTGCATATACAGATATACATACATAAAAGGGACCATTCAGAATACATTACAACTACAAGTCAATAAAACAAAGTCATATGAAATGATTTTAAAGGGGCAAAAATACTTTAGCAGGCATTTTAAAGAGAGGACATCAAAATAGCCACTAAGTATAAAATTCTGAACATTATTAATCATTAGGAGAATGTAAATTAAAACTACAGTAAGACACCTCTGTATATGCACTAAAACAACCAAAGTGAAAAAGATTGACAGCAGCATGTGTTCACAAGCAGCGCGGAGTAGCAGAACACTCACACACTTCTGCGGCAGTGTACGTTAGCACGATCAGTGTGGAAAGCTGCATGGTGGCATCTCCTAAACCCAAAAATCTGTGACACTCTACAAAGCAACGAGTCTGACTCTGGGAATATAAACAAAAGCAAAGCGTGTTCACACCTTCTAAAAGACACAAATAAGAATGCTTATTATTCACAACATACAAAATCTGCAAATAGTCTAAGTTTCCACCCACAGAGGAATGAATAGACTGGAGTTACGGTTATATAATTGCATACTAAGCTGTATTTTTTAAAAGGAAAATACAGGTGCACACAACAACATGGGTAAGTCTCATAATGCAAAGTGAAAAAAAAAATCTAACCCCAGAAAATCATTCTGCAAAATTGCAGTCATGGAAAGTTCAAAGCAAATCCACAGCAATGCAGCCAGAGTAGCTGCTCTCCTGGAGAGTGATGTGGGCTGACAGAAGCATGGGAGAGACTTCTGAGTGTAGGAAAGATTCTATACCTTGATTTGGAGTTAGTTACATGGTATATGTACTTTTAAAAAATCATAGAGCTGTATAATCAAGATCTATGTACCCTACTGTATGCATGTGTACTATACATCAAGGAAAACATTTTTCAAAGGGATGCACTTGGCCAGGCATGGTGGCACATGCCTGTAATCCTAGCACTCAGGAGGCTGAGGCAGGAGGATCCCACGAGTTCAAGGACAGCCTGGCTACATAGTGAGTTCAAGGCCAGCCTGAACTACATAGCAAGACCCTGTCCAAAAAAAAAAAGTGATGCACTTACTCTAAGACTACTGTATTAAAATATGATGCAGTATTAGACCTCCCAAGTACATCCCTTTTGGATTGACTATGTGGCTTTCTAATGAAAACAGTGGGCAGTGAAAGGCAGTGTCAGAAGCCTTCTCATGCAGTTGCTAGGTGACTCTCCAGTGATCATTTTGTCATTATCCTGTCTCGTTGAGACAGGAGGTAGGGGTCAATTAGGCACTGAGGACAGTGGCCCCAAAGTGGAGTCTGCTGAGTCTTCATCTTCAAGGGGAGGAAACATCTGCCAGGTGTCCTGGAGCTGCTGGGGACTTCCCAGAGTGTGGCCAGAGTGTGACCAGAGTGTGACCAGGGCATAATGGAACAGGCCATTGCTCAAAGGTGCACTGGCCCTGCATGGACACTGCATGGACACCACACAGACTGCACCCTGAGAAGCATGTCAGCTCCTATGGAGCAGACTCATGCTGCTTGCACAAGCACTCAAGCTCCCTTCTAAATCTCTTAAAAACCCGACAGAGAGCTTCATGGGCATCCTGCTCAGGACACCCTCCCGCCTAGTGGGAGCTCTACTTCCTTGCTTTTGTGGCTTTTAAATAAATTTGCTTGTGCCTTGCCTCCTCCACCTGTGGTTTCATTCTTCCTCACCATGGATGGGACCCTGGCACACCAGCGACACTGCTGTGTGAGGAGCTCTGGAATAGGCTCTCTTTGCTCCTGGGAGTTCGTGTTGGCTCAGCACACTTCCACCCTCTCGCTGGAAAGCTGTTCGCAGACGCTAGCCCTTGGCCTGAAACTCATTTTCTCTCAGCTGCCAGATGCTTAGCGTCTGCCTCCTTCCTCTGAAAGTTTTCCTCTGCTCCTTTTCCTTCTGCTCTCATCCAGCCTGACCTTGTCTTGTGCAGGCCATCTACACCGTTTCACGGAGCCAGTTCCTACCATTCTTAGAAAATGCTGAGGGCAGCATAAAAATCTTAAAATCTAAATTGCTTTTATGGACCCTATCTGAACTGCATTTGTAATAATGATGCGATGTTTGCACTGTTAGTTAGGAATACTCCTTGCCACAGCGTGATATTCATATTTTCAGTGTCAGACACTGAACCCTGCTGGACTCTTCTGAGCACTGGGGTTTCAGAGATAAAGGTTTCCAAGGGGCTCAGCTTTGTGGAAGAGAGACAAACACATAGATGTGTTAGTTCCAGTTACTGCTGGTTAGCGTCCTGCTGCACACTACTTACCATTTATCAAACTCATCTTGTTACCCCACCTCCTTCCCAAACCCGATCATCTTATGTAACCGCATTCAGTTAGCAACACAGCCTCAACCCTCGGTCGCCTATTTGTCACTCTCACACATTTCGTATGTGTTCATTCATTACAAGTTGCCTCTACTGCCAAATTATCTCACAACCCCAGCACAGATCTGTCATCCCCCTTGCCACTGCCTGGCTCAGCACCCTGTTTCTTTTTTACTGAATTTTTATTGCAATGATGTTCAAGCAGAGCTGCATCCTGCCTGCCGTTCTAACCTCACATGGGTCGTGGAAGTCAGTCCTTCCCCTCCTCATCTCGATCCCTGGGGAAACTTTTTATTGTTCATGCAAAGGGACACAAGAATCTAAAGAGAAATGGCGAAATGATTATGTGCTCAGCTGCAGAAAGCTAATGACATATAAATTTTTTCCAACATAAATCCTGACTGATAGAGACATAAATTAGGAAAGGCAGCTGTGTCGTTTTTAAGTTTGATACAGTATTATTTCCCCATCCCCCATCTTTGTACTGAGGCACAGAGCACAGATTAAGTGTTAGAAAATAGGCAAGTCGTTGATGTCATAGGCATCCATGAGGCCCTTATTCTTCGGGTATCACCGTAACTCTGTACCACTCACACCAGACTGTGTATCTTGGAGCTCACTGAGGCAGTGCCATGTTCTTGACCAAAGTGGCCAATCGTGGTAACAGATTACTGCAGATCTACTGCCTGCCAAAGGGTTCTCGTTATCAGAAGGGAGCAGTGGAGAGAGGCAGGTGTCGGTGGAACAAATGTTTTCTCCCCCAGCCACTTCTAGAGAAGGCAGCAACAAAGGTCCTACGTGTGCTTAGCAGCTTCATGAAAAAACCAACTTTTCCCCCAAATCATGAACTTCTTGTGGGTGACTTACAAGGGGTGCTTTTGAAGTGATTTATTTGGATCAGATAAAGGCAGTAGCTCACTGCCTGGGAACTAAATTTAGACACCTCCTATTTGCTCATTACTCATCTAAATCACCATTGTGAAGCTAAACAAATATTAATTTCTAACTGCCTTGCCCTAATTTTGTTTACAGTTTTGGTTGTTTCTGCTCCCCTTCTTATGCTTTTGCTTATTAAACATGCTTTGATAAAATATTTCAAACAGTTTATTTTGTAAGATAACAAGTCTCGTGAACCGCCTCTGTCTTAGGTTAAGTATCTCTTTGGAAAATGTCCAGATCATGATGGATTTAGGACAGTGTAGACAGCTTTCTGATAAGTCTTCATGTCTAGGGCACAGGGATAACAAAAATAGGATTTTTTAAAAAAATTAAACTGCTAGGAAAATGACACAGTTATGTTTTTAAGGTGAAAATCTTCCCAACCTTTCTTCACAATCATCATGATGCTCTAGGTATATGAAGTCAATGACTATAAAAGTCAGTATATGACTCTCAAGGTCTTCCTAGCCTCTTCATCAGTGGGAGTCTGTTTCTGTCCTCCTTTCATTCCACCAGAAATCTAACTTTGCTCCTGGCTGTAGGCTGTGCTTGGGGCTGACAACTGTTCTGTGAGTTCCTGTCTCTGATCACTGGGCAGCAGACCCTCATGTTCATCCTTATGTCCAGGTCCCCACGTTAGCTGGTGGATTGAGCCTCGGAGGACGGTTCCCGAAACCAACTCTAGTATTTGACTTTTCATCATATGGACCACTTAGGTTTTCCCCCTTTGGATACAGAAGAGCGAGTTCTTGTGTTAGGAAAAATAAAATCTATCTAGTGTCTGGATGATAAGAGGACAGGGAGAATACACGCTGAAATCAGAAGAGAAGAAACTTTCAGCCTCAGAATTTGCCAATGTTCTTTTCCTACAATAGACAAGGAGTGACCCTTCTTAGAGAGGAGGCCCGTGCTGGATGTGTTTCCAATAACAAATTTGACTTAGAAATCTCTGATGTTCTCATGCTTGAGTTCAAGCTGGCTAGTGTGACCCTTCAGGTGCTCGACAACTCCCTTATGAAAAGTGCCCCACTGGCTCAGAGGGGAAGGTATTCTCTTACTGTCCTGTTCTTGCTCTTGCTTTTTCCATCACATAAGATTCCTCTTTCTGCTTCCCTTCCACAGAGAGTACTGAGTCTTCCTTCTGGAATCAGCTCCTATGTTTTTAGTTTTGTGAATTATGGTTGCAGTTTCCTCTACCATAGTGCTATGCCATACTGCATCATAAATATTTATCTGCACTTTGTACATTCTAGATTGCAAATTCTTTGACCATAAAAGAGTTTCCTCTACATCCTCTTCACTTTGTACCTCAACTGTCAATACTAGTCTGATTAAGTTAAAGTCAATACATTGGAACCAATATTCAATTAATAAATATCTATGGAGCAGCTACCCACTATGCTGCAAAGTAAATTACATGATTTCTACTTGTAAGAAATCTAAACTGTCGCAGCCATTGAGGGTGTCCAATTAGCTTGTTTAGAAACCCTGTATGGCTTTCATTGTTT
>RJWT010003466.1:0-36382 GCA_004365215.1 Cuniculus paca | reverse complement strand
GGTTCAAACCTTTTCATCCATGAACATGATCTCCAGTTGCATCCATTTACTTACAAGAACCTCAAGATTATCCTACGTTATAGCTGGGTAGCTCTCCATTGTATGAAAATAGTGTATCTTTCTTACCCATTCTGTGGTTGATGGGCAAGTTACCCTTTCTTTGTTCTGGTCTTCTGTCTCATGGAACAATTGTTTTCTTTGATTTTTAGTCCGTGAATTTCCTATTATCTTGTCTTGAAATCGTATCGATATTGCAATTTTGTTAGGTTTGGTTTTCTTATGTGTTGTTTTGTTAGATTTTACTGTGTCTGATGGTATGGGAATCTATTTTAAGGATAAACAAAGTATTATAGTAACCATTGTTGGCTTCCTATTATCTTGTTTTGAAGTCCTCTAATGCTTTCCTTCTTTTGTTTTGGTAGGTTCTACTCTGTTTTCTATGAGTTGAGTGTAATATGTATGAAAGTATGGACAGCTATTTTGAAGAAAATAAGACACATTATGGTAGCCACTGTTGATTTCCTGTTTTGAAGTCCTGTGTTGCTTCTGATTTGCTTTGTTCTGTTTCATTTTGTTTTGTGTTGTTTTATTCTCTTTAAAATAAAAATAAATTCAAATTTGCATACTGAAACTTAAAGAATTTTTATCCTAAAGAGGAATAGGATATGACTAGTGTGAATGGATGAAAAAGAATTTAGAAAGACAGCTATTTAGGGGGTAATATGTTTTATTTTTGTGATAATTTTCAAAATCATTGGCATTTTCTCTCAATAATTATTCACAAACATGTTAGGGTCAATTTTCTAAAGAGACAATATCACAAAGCAAATAAAATATTAACTCTTATGATCACTATTTTAAAAATTCTTATTTTTTGGTGATCCCTATAAAAAGCAGAAATGGCAATGACAGCCCCTCTACCGTTTTTATAGAAGACATACAATGCATGCAGCCAAAAGAAGAGTGGAAGGGATAGTGGTTGTGTGACATTCCTCTTCATCCAAAACCAACATTAAATTGTCTCAGCCTCAGTGAATTTCAGAGATAGGAATTAACTTTTGAGTGCTAAATCATTAAACATTTTCTTACTTGGGAAGCTCAAAATATGTCAACAACTTCTAATACAGTAAACAGGAAAGGATATGACTCTGGTGCTCTTATAATAGTTCTAAAAATTACTCAACAGTTTGTATAATGGTGCTGGTGTTATTAGTTAGAATTGTTTAAATTTTCTTTTCCTTGCACAGTAAAGTGGTTTAAGAATCACTGAGCTGCATTAAGCAAGGTATCTTATAAATAGCCATCTGCCACTTTTATGATAGAGTGGATGTCACCTTCACTTCCCTCTGACTTGAAGCATCCTTTTATGAAATTCCTTTTTATGTGACTTTCAGGAAGGGATAAACTATTCCCTTGATTTGGAAGAGGTCATATGGAGGAGGAGGTCCAGCACATTTCCATAAGCTTGAAATGTGATCAGAATCACCCAACACATTAAAGCTAAGGAAGGATAAACAGAAAGAAAATTAACAAGCTTTTGTTCAATCACCTGCTTGGCTAATACCATAAATCAATTTACAAGTGTCACAAACACAGTGCTCTTGAAATAACTGTTAATGGCTTTTCACTCTGAAAAGAAAGAAAATACTGTACATTATAGCCATATCCACTCAGACAGTTTTCTGTCACTGAAGTGACAAGACAAAAGAATTGCTTGAAGTGTTAATTCATCCTTCCTGCAGAGCTGGCATATTTTTATACAGTGGTTCAAAGAAATGTAGCTTCTGTTAGAAGCAAATTGATTTTATTGGAAAAATGTCAGCTTTAGTTAATAATTATGTAGGATAAACCGATAACATTAATAGTATCATTTATTTAATTAGATAGCAAAACACTATTGGTGAGCTCTGATGAGAATATAACTGAATACAGTGTACACATACATATATATGTATATATTATTCTCTCTTTACTTATTTTTGAATACTACTCCAACAAATAGTACAATGAAGTGATGTCTACTTCACCTTCTTCATAATAGAGGGTAAGAAAGAAAACTATAAGAAATGAAGGTCATTTAACTACAGAGATGGAGAATAGTATCTTACAGCTCAACATATAAGTTATTCTTGGAGGAATCTTTCACAAAATAACTTGTATATCACTGATGCTCATCTAGAGAATATATTTAAAAATAAGAAAAAACTCAGATTTACAAAAATGCACAAAATCTACATGTACAGCTCAGTAAAATTTTCCACACAAAAAAATTCAGTTAATTACTTCTTGAATGTCATAAGAAATTTTAGTCATCAAAAACATTCCTTTAGCTTCATTCTTAAAGGATTAGAGACAGCCAGCTCACAGAAGGTAAAATCTGTGTTCTTTTATTCACCCAGGTTAGGTGGTATTTGCATTATGTGGACAGGTTTTTGTTGTTAAAATGACTAGAAAATGCTATTGTCATTTCGTGTGAAAGAATCATAGATCCTAAATGTTCTGTAATGTTCAGCACTGTCCTTGTCAAAGAACGACCAACCTCAGAAATAACAACTCCACTGTGAGATATACTGGTGCTTACTTAGCTTGTTGAAAGGAAACTGGTTGATAAATAATGGATATTTCATAAGTACTACTATTGAAATAGTCACTTTGGAAAGCAGTTTAATGGTTTTTACAAGATGATATAACTTTCTATAAATTTAGCAGTTGTACATCTTTGTTTTTACTCAAAGGAGTTGAAAATATGCCCAAACATACTTGTAAATGGACGTTTACTGCAGTTTTATTTACAGTTGTCAAAACTTGAAAGCAACCAAAATGTCCTCCAGTAGGTAAATGGAAAGTTAGTGCTTGAAAAAGACAAAGGATGAAACTATAATTCACATTATTCAGTCAAATATGCCAAACTGAAAGAGACCATGGACAGCACTATTTTGACTATATGATACACTAAAAAAAGGAAAACTTGTGGAGACAGTAAAAAGATTAGTGGTTGCCAAGGATGATGAGAGGGGAAAAATAGGTAGCACATACATTAGAGAAATTACTCAGAAGAATATTACAATGCTAAACACAAGACATTGTGCATTTCTCCAAATCCATAGAGTGCTCTACAATAAGAGTAAAGTCCAATGTAAATTACAAATATAGGGTGATTATGATATGCTAATGTAGGGCTACAATTCTAAAAGTATTACTCTGGTGGGAGATATTGCTAGTGAAGGAATATATATATATATATATAGTAATCATAGTAAAAAAAACCCTCTATTTTCGGCTCAATTTTGTTGTAAATGATAAAAAGTATCTAAATAATAAAGCCTATGTAAAAATAAAACAGAAACATATGAGCAAACAATGATACAAAAAATTTCAAATCTATAACAAAAAATCAAATTCAGGAAATAGTTTCTAAATTTAAAAAGTATACTTATAACATTTTTTCATGTTTCTACAATGAAGGCCCACTTACAAAAATTAATGTTATTAATTAAAATTTAATGCTAGCACCTTTTAACAAATGGTTATTGATACCTATCTACTGGCAATTGGATGATTGCCCATTTTAAATAATTTCATACTCTTCTTTATTCTTTTCCTATCAGTAAATACTCTTTATTTATTTCCTCTTTATTCCTTACATATCCCAATTTTGCTCAGTTTCTTGAAAGGAATTTTCAGAAAGTAAATAGAATACTTCTAAGAAGATTTAAAAGAAAATCTTTGTACCTTATAGATAAATATGAAAAAATTACCACTATATCTGGAAAATATTCATAAAAACCAACCATAAATACAAAGTTTTAATGAATAATGCAGTATATACAATATTTGAGTAGAAGTAAATTTTACATTTAATATATGGGATCCTGATTAGAAAAAAAATACCTAAGTTTCAGACACTCTTCATTTATTTTTCTACTTACCTATTTTAATCAAATGTCTTTACTGAGCACACACTATAACTTATAAAATTAACTGGAACATTGTACTAACTCATATTCATGTGTGTAAGTAAATTCTTTTTTTTTGAGGAACAAAACCACAATCTAGTAATAATTTTATTGTGCCTACTAGTAAACAGAAAATGCTCAATAAATCTTTCTGAAAAAAAAAAGAATGCATGAATGAATTTCATATATACCCACAAAAGAATATATACTCTGCATAAATGTGAAACCACAATTAAATTTTATGACTTTTTGTCATTCAGACAATGACAACCCCAAAATTAAATTTTCTGAATTACTTGTTAAAGTAATTGAGTTAAAGTAAATAAGTTTGAAAGTTTAAAACATGGAGTTAAACATTGCTGGGCTTGCTACACTAATTTTATAAAGGCTAATAGCAATTAAACTTTCAATGAATATCATTAATTTTATCAGTGTCCACTTGCGTTCCACTATATTCATAGGTTTTAGTGGTTCAGATAAGTGCTAGCAAAAGAAAAGTATTAAATTTTCTGAATTTTACTTTATAATATTTCAGCTGATATGGTGTGATAATTTCATAGATATTGCCAAATTTATTTATAAGTGTGACTGTTAATATATTCAAAAGTAATTAGTCAAAACTCTTCTAAATCTCTAATTGAACGTAGCAGAATTGCCTACTACATGTAGCTCAAGTATCTTCATTTTGAGAAATATGAAATGACTTGTTAGTTACCACAATGAATGTTAGAAGAATGTTTTAGAGTAAAATAAGTGTCATACGATACAGGGAAAATCACTAGAAATGTTTGTCCAGACACCTTTGAATGAACAAATAAAAAATATTAAAGGGGTCCTGCAGCCTACGGACAATTTCATTATATCTGACTCCACTCATTCCTACAATGAGTGCTTCTATCTTTAACTCCAGTTGGAAGGGTAGTAGAACCCTGCATCTAGAAGATTGTGCCATCTGTCTCTAGAGTTCTATCACAGTCTCAAAAATTTAGTAGCTGAGACTCTGCTGAGTTAACAGAATATGGGATAAGACTAGTGCTCATATGTACACAGGCACACACAGGCGTAGACACATTATCTTAGCTACTTTTCTTATTGATGAGACAAAATAGCTGACACCAAAAGCTAAAAGAGGAAAGGTTTATTTAGCTCAGTTTGTAGAGGTGTAAGTCCATAATTGTCTGGCTCCAAGGCAGAGTGGGTATGGCAGAAAGGCATCTCAGGGAGAAATAGTCCATGACAAAGCAGGCTGGAGACAGCAAAGCAGCAAGCAACAGCAGCAGCAGCAGCCAGCCTGGCTTCCCTTTCTCCCCTTATATTCCATCTAAATTGTAAACCTATTGATTGGTGCCACCCATATCCAGGATGGGGCTTCCATTACTCACACCAAGAACTATGCTAAGCCAATTAGGAGACTAATCCACACACCCTTAACCACAGTATCACACCATTAATCCACATTTACACATCCTAGATCTAGGCACTTCCAAAAACCCGACTCGTGAGTAGGTGAGGCTTTGTGGGGACATCTAGATACAAGCCATACAGATATATACATATCTAATGGCTAATACATATTTGACCTCTGTAAGACTTTATTTTAAGACTGTCCTTGGCACACAGAACCAGGTAGCCAGGTTATGCGAGAATACAAAAAACCTGAAATTCCTCTAAGGTTTAGATGAAACCAGTAATCTACGAAAAGAAAACAATGATGAAAAATGGATATACTAGAACAGGTCAGAATGCAAGCAAAGTAGAATTATGATTTTTGTGAACTTTCTATGGGAAGTCATTTTCAGAAAAACATAGTTTTATAAATCTGAGGAAGCTACAGACCATTAACGTCAACTAACACCATTTCCAAGTTTTTATCACACGAATTCCAGCAATTGGTGCTTCAGTATGCCCTTGTTTTTCTTTAGTTGTCAAAAGGCATTTAAGGATCTTGTAATGAGTAACCATAATTTTGAACTGCTAGTGAATGTCATGCACATAACAGTATTAGTAGATGCTTTTGAGGAAAACAAGACTGCTTGATTATAATTACTCATTCGTGGTTTGGGATATCACACATCTAAGTTTCTATGTCTATGCTACTTTAGCAACAATGATTTTATTGCCATTTCTGTTTTGTTTCTTTTTCCACATTTCTTTTTCCACTTTCTGAAGTAAACCACTCAGGGTAATTGATTGTGAAAATGCATGAAATCATGTGGTACTTGGTATTTTGTTTTTGGTTTACCTTACCTAACATTATGATTTGCAAGTCCATTCATGTTGCTTCAAATGACAGGATATCATTCTTCATGTGTATATGTGTGTTTGTGTGAGAGAGTATGTGTAGTATATATATGACATTTTTCTTATCCATTCATTTAATAATGGACATTCACATTGGTTCTATATCTTGATATTTAGGAATAGTATTCATATAGTACTACTGAATATTCATATAGTAGTACTGAAAACTTTAAAATTACTTTTTCTTAAAACTTGTAGTTTATCAACTTAGTATCTAAAACCCCACATAATTCAAGTAAAATGGACAAAATAACTGAATAGATACTTTCTAAATGGCAAAATATATTTAAAATTGTTCAACATTACTAGTCATCAGGAAGATACAAATCAAAATCAAAATGAGTTATTTTCTCACTCCAGTTAGCATGGCTATTTCAAAAAGACAAAAGATAATGAATGCTGCTAAGGAGGTGCAAAAACGGGAACTCATATATTGTTAGTAAGAATGCAAATAAGTATAGCTAATACGGAAAAAAATTGAACTTTGAATTAAAAACAAAATTACCATATATTATATCAATTCCTCTTCTGTATATATATTCGAAGGACATGAAATCAGTATGCTGGTAAGATATGTGCACTCTAATGTTCATTGAATCACTATTCCTAAATATCAAGATATAGAATCAATGTGAATGTCCATTATTAAATGAATGGATAAGAAAAATGTCATATATATACTACACATACTCTCTCACACAAACACACATATACACATGAAGAATGATATCCTGTCATTTGAAGCAACATGAATGGACTTGCAAATCATAATGTTAGGTAAGGTAAACCAAAAACAAAATATCAAGTACCACGTGATTTCACTCTTGTCTGGAGCTGAAAAAAGCTGAACTCTTAGAAGTAGAAACTGGAATGGTGGTACCTAAGGCAGGAGAGGCTAGGTTAGCAGGTATATGAGAAGAGACGTTTTAATGAGTACTAGATAAGAAGAATAAATTCTGGTATATTACAACACAGAACAGTAATTATGTTAGCAATATGTGTCACATAGATAAAAGTATCTACAATTGTAGATTGAGTGTTTGCATAACAAAGATATGATAAATGTTTGAGATTATTGATAACTTAATTATCTTCACTTGGTGATAATATGTACATGTACCAAAAGATCACACTGTGCCTAGTAAATACACTCAACTATTACCCATCAATTATGAATATAGTTTTCAAAATTTTAGTTTTTAAAAATATTCCTCTAGTAAATTCAAAACTTTCAGGAGAAACATAATGAAACATAGCACCCGTGATCACAGAGACCCAGGGAATATTAAAGAAATAATGTTTGCATATAAGCACATGCTAAAGATTGGCTAAGAAAGATTAATTTAGAAAATAAGTATTTTTATTTCAAATAATCTGACAGATGTGTGAATACCTGGGATATATTAGTAGAATTTTCAATCTTCTCACTGCACATTCTGAAAGCAATTGTATTCTTTTCAAGCCATATGATAAAAATTATGATTTCTAGGCATTTATAAGAAATTTATAAGGAGCTTATAATTTTATTTGGCTCATCTTCTGCTCTGATGAGGACAGTAGAGCTGACAGATTTGACTGATCATTCTTTGAACTTTTATGAAAAGAATTAATGCAGAATTCTGTGACAATGACCTAAGTCTCTAAACTTTTCATACCTTATACTCACTTTCCATGAATAAAAAATCAGAACAGGAAAGCATTATCAGCTTATATGTCATTTTAAACTGATTAACTTCTTTTATTTGAATGATACCACACACAAATTTCTGGGTACAGTTAAAAAGCTTACTGTTTATATGCTTACTAATCTAGGGCCTTTGTTTTAAATATTAATAACATTTCTAAAGATTACAGTGAATTTTATTATATATGATATTAGACTGATTTCTTCTTATTTTATAATAAAAATACTCCCATTGTAAAAAAAAATAAAGGCAAAGAAATATATGGTGTTAAAAATTTAAACACTGAATAACTTTCTGCTCATTTCTTGTAGGCAATGTTTAGAGTATGACAGATATTTATATTTATATTTAGTTACACTTTTAAAATTTCATTTTATTTACATAGTAGATCCATTTTTATATCATAAGTGTATGAACAGTGCATTTTGTAATAAATGCTGTGTGTGAAAAAGGCAAGTTGCAGAGCAATGCCCATAGAACTAGGTAAAGACAGTGGGGTTTTCCTGGGGAAGTCACAGTCACTGGCAATTCTAAATGCATTTTAGGAAATGAATAAGTGAGAGAAACACCATGGAAGATCCTAAATTTCTGCAGTTATGAAGTAAAATTAACTCAAAGTCACTACCACTATTTTGAATGTCCTTAAGTTTGTCTACACCACAACATTAATTTATTCATTAAATATGAATTTTCTGGCATCCTTTTTTTACATGCATTTTTGTGTCTCCAAAGGTAATACCATACTTGCTGAAATATCTTGATTAGCAAGTGACAAAGAAAGTGTTCTGTAAGTATTTGGTGAAACCTGACAGGAACTGAACGGACTTTTAGTCAGATAATTTCTTTTGTGTTGTAGAGATCTTCCCTTGGATGGAAATACTCAATCTCATCTTTTACCACTAACACACCATTAGCACTAATAAACTAGAGCTCTAGAGGTATCATGTTTTTATAAATGTTGTTGCTTGTCATGTAATTTAAATTCAATATTTATAACAGTCAAAAGGAAATAAATTTTAATCTATGATCAGATATGAATGGATAAGAAATATATGATATGAGTAAGACATAATTTATTACAGAGTAATTTACAAAATAAAGCTTCACAATTGCTAGGTTAAAACTGCCATACAATACTAACTGCTATACAACAATGCTGCATCTCTTCTCAAGTAGTGATTTTCACAGTAAGAATTCTGCATTTTCAGCTTACACTTTTAACCAGACAATGTTGAATCTTACCAAAGATTATAATTGTAAAATTGCAAAAGAATCCAATTCTCTTGTCAACCAAATATCATGTATATTAAGTGTTGAATTACTGAATGGTGGAGAGGGCAATGGTACCCAAAAGATACCTGGGGGTTCTAACAAGTCACTATTTTGGGGGGGGGGTGCAGTTAGAATTCTCCATAAAAGTCTAGGATTGTCATTTTCCACCTGAACCATTAGGTTACCCAAAAGAAAAACTAAGCAAACTAAGTCAAGCACACATATCTATCTATGTCTGAGGTAAGAGCTATAGAGAAACCTTAGTGAGGCTCAGCTCATTCCTAATGCAGACTACCCGAGAAGACGATGAATCTCTTCTACTTTGCCCTTGTTCTTTGGATAAAGAAGACCTGGATTAAGGATTTTTTAAAAGTGCAAATCTACAGTGGCATTTCCTTACTCTTGAAACATGAATCAAAATATTATGCTTTGTAAATTCTTGGTGATCTGGAAACTGAACATCTCTACCTTATCCCTTTTTCTTGAGCTCCAGCTATGTGTCCCTTCAACTTACCATATACTCCAAACAATTTCTTGTCAGAATTTAAAAGTCTGAAAACTCCTCTTCCTTCCCCTTTTACTTAGAGGACAGTTCCTTGTTTTAAATTGATCAACTTCACTCTGACTTCTTAGAATGTCTTACAATATCACAAGGACATTGGTTATATGGCATGTATTTTTCCTAGAAATGAAACTTGCCTTGTGAGAATGCTTAATTTGTTCTAGAATTATACCTTCCAAGTATGATGGTTGATGATCTTTTTCTTGATAAAATGAGTTCAAATAAGCAAGAACTGGCCATTTTCTGTTTAGCATCACATAGTCATTAACAAAGATACTCCTTTGCACACACTGGTAGTTGGTATCCTATGAGTGCATGTAGCTTAAATAAATACTTGGTATAGATTGGGCTCCCCTAATCTGAAAATCTGTAATGTTGCAAAATTCAAAGCTTTCTGATCACTGATGTAATGCTGCAACTGGAAAATTCCATGTCAAACTTTATGTGAAGGATGCCAGTAGAAAAATAACTGCACGAAAAATATTGTATACAATTCAGGCTACATATGAAGCATAGACCAATTTCGGATTTAGTCTTGGATCTCTTCTCCAAGATATCGCTGTATGTTTATGCAAATTAAAAATCAGCATTATTCAAAACCTGAAGCACTTCTGGTCCTATGACTTACAGATAAGGGATACTTAGCCTGCACATGTGAAGTATTCATATGCGAAGAAAAACAAAATAATACGGCAAAAAAAAAAAAGAAAATTTAACACTTTGCTATTCCATATCCTTATTAGGCCATTGCCACTGAATAGTCTTTTCTACCTACTCATACAGAGTATGAACGCAAATTCATATCTTCTGTCCTGGCATCAGATCAAATGCCTGCCTACCTATATGTTCCTTCAATCTAAAATAAATTTCCACTTGTAGCCTCTTGAAACTCAGAAAATTCAACGTTGCATTTGTTCTCCTTTGATGGCAATGTCTATCTCAAAGTATCACTACTAAACCTAGTGATTAAAACAGAAGACTTGAGTCCCCTGAATGCTTTCCTCAAATCAAATTAGTTTAGTTTCTACCGGTTGATCTATGACCAACTCTCTAAACTTTTCTTATTAATTTCATTTCTGGAAAAGTACAAAAAGTTTCTAAAAATTTTCTCTAGTGATAGATTCTCTAAACTGCTATTTTCGTTCAAATTTATGACTAGTTCATCTTTCTGAAACCCAGTGGGAACCCTATCATTCCACTGATAAAATATTCAAGGCCTTTCTTGTGAAGAAAGACTAAGAGCTGAATGGAATGGAGAGGGCAGGAAATAGAGGACTTGCTTTGCTGCTGTATTTCCATAGCCAACTTACTGTTTTTATGATTTTTTAAAGTTGTTGCTGCTCCTGTAGGATGTCTGCAGAGAAACATTAACATAGTTGTCTTCCTGGAGTCATTTATTATCACTGATACTATTTCACTGCTTACCTGTTAGATTAGTACAGTGAGTAAACTTTCAAGCCTGTGAAGGTTACAAGAGCTAACATGAAGTTCCAGAGGGGAAAGGAGATCTTCACTGAGGTTGGGATCTCTTTCTACTTCCCTCAAGTCACATGAATGCTTAGATCATTAAATTATTAGAGAAGCTTGGCAATTAGTCAGATTTTTAAAAATTGATCAATATTGTATTATCTGAGTCTTCACTAAATATTTCCTGCAAGAGCATGTTTTTATGCCTACTTAATATAATGGGCTGAAATTCAGATGGAGATCTTAGTGGGTATATGCAACTGCTGCAATTTTGATACTGAATATCCCCCAAAGGGCCATTATTCAAAGGGTTGTTTCCCAGTCTGTGGCACTATTGAGAGGTGGTACAACTTCGAGAAGGTGGGTCCTAGTAGGAGATTCTTTGGACACTGATGGAGTGCCCTCAAAGAAGATTTTTAGACCTGTTCCTTTCCTATTTTTTGTCTGTTTCCTAGTCCATGAGGTGGGCAGTACATGTTCTCTACCATTCCCAGCCAGGACTCCCACAGAGGGCCAAAGTAATGGATCTGCTTTGTCTTGAAATAAAACCTCCAAACTCTTAAGCCAAAATAAACCTTTTCTCTTGCTGTAAATTAACTATATCAGATAGGTCATTATAATCATCCTTATTATTATCATTAAAGCTAATACGCCAAGCAAAACTCATTTGCTGATATACACATTTTCTCTTTCCTGAGCTATAACCACAGAAAACAGTGAAAAAGATTGGCTACATGTACTCAGATAAAACCAACAAGTCCACTCAAGAGTGCATTAACATAATCACAGTTGATTATAAACATGATCTCCTAATACACTCTAAGCTCTGGACCTTATCGCTCCTCCAGACCTATGGAGTCTGCCTGCATTTTGAAGTCTAATCCAACTCTGTAATCACTAACCCACTGAGATTGCCCAGATAACATTTCCTGCATCACAGTAAAGAATTCACAATATTAAAATCAATTTGGTATCCTGTTGTTAACCAAGGGTGTGTTGCTTCAGTCCCGCAGAGATGAGGCAAAAATTGGAGCTCTCTTTGAAGCTGACAAAAGCTTAAGGTCAGATCATCTCCCTGGGACACAAAGCAAACTCAGGCATAAGTCTCATCCAAATAGTATTTGAAGTGTTCTACTAGAGCAAGTACTTCTGTAATATATACCATCCACTCATTATTCAATAGAGCTTTGTTCTCTCTCCAGTGTTTGAAGTATTATATGATTTTAAAATACAGTATGTTCACTCTACCATTGATTAAAATAATACTATTTATTGAGAATTGTTATTATATTTGCTCATACATTCAAAGGCATTTATAAACTGCAAATCAATTTTATTCACAATTCTCATTTTATATTATGCCTCCTAATAATGCCAAAATATTCCAATGGGCCCAAACAGGGGATGCAAAGATAATAACAACAACACAATACTTTACTTTTCTTTCAAATTAAATGAACAAAAGCCTCATTTTTATGACCCCTGTCTTTCTCTATTCTTGTGCCTGTATCACTTCACAATCCTTTCTGCATCCCATTGTCTCTTTTCTTCATATTTATTCACCTAACCAGGTGTCTGTGCTACTCCTTCTATATTCCTGACACATTAACTTCAAGATTTCCACTTTTTCCTCTGTTCTTCACATCCTATCCTTCTTACATCTTATCCTTTTATGTCTCTGCCCCCTCTTCCTGGATTTACTTTGTACTCTGATGATATAATTATATGCTTATATATTCAATAAACCTGAATCATATGAATGTTGGTTTTACTATTCTTCTATAATTTAAGTTCATAATTTCTCCTTCTAATGCTTTGTTCATTTAAATGTATAGAAAAAGATACATGGATGATTATTATTTTTCTTTCCTTCATATCTTGTCATTTTTCTGATAACTTCACAGACATTTTATCCCAGGCATGTGTTCATGGTCTGTGCTTGGTCACCCACACCATCTAATCTTGCCTGGACACTGTGACGATTCTAAGAGATGAACTCGTGACTCAAGTATGGGTAGTCAAAATGATTCCCTGAGAATTTCCAAAACCTCATTTTCTCTGTGGTCATGAAATTACAAAAGAATGAATCAGGAACTGCAGTGACCCTGGTTCTGAACTCATGGATAAGTCAGTGAAAAATAAAAATGAAACAGACACAAAGAAAAGCAAAGAAAGTGTGAGAGGAGGATAACATGTAGTACATACAGTATGCACCTCACAGGACATCTCCTTCCATGTTTTCACACAAATTTTCATATATGAAACAATAACTTTCAATCTTTATATTAAATAATTTGAGTTCAATTATTGTCACCTGTAACAAGAGTCTTAACTTTTATGAATGTTTAAAAAGTATCATATATTGAAGTACACAGTGATATGCCCAAGCCTAACTCAATGATACATGAAGACCAGTTAGCCATGTTGTCAGCAATAATTACGAGCATGATTGGATGCTAAAATAGAATTTTCAATTGGGATATCAATATTCAAGCAGTACATTTCAAAGAACATGTTATACAAATGGTCACATTCACTAAGAAGGGACCCAAAGTCTTTGGCACCTCTAAAATATAAAAGAATCGATAGTTGGGATCAAAATTATAAGTCTTTCTTTAGGAATAGTTTTACTATAATTCCCATATTATCCCAGGAAACAGAGGTGCTATAGTTTTATCATCTAAACTCAATTCAAATGAAAGAGACTTAGTTTTATGAAGATTATAGAAATTTACTTAAAACATAAGCCAGGAATCTTGGAACAGAGCAATTCTGATCAGACAAGTCAACCAGCATGTAGTAAGTTGCAAAGAGTTAACAGTAAAGTAAATCCAAAAGAAAAGCCGCAATCATTGCTCAGCTTTCTCAGCCCTTTTGTTCAGCTTAGAAAATTATATGCGATTGGCATTTTTATGTTTTCTTTTCAATTGGCATTTTGATACTTCCAACTCAAATTATATATCCAAAGGCAAAGAATTGACCTTTCACTGTTTCAGAGTGATGCTAACACTTCCCTTTACAGTTTGATTACTTTCAAAGAATAAAACATTTTATAATTGTACATTCATGGACTCTTTTGCAACATAGCTTCTTGCTACTTTTTAATATGCTTTTTGTTGTTGTTGCTCTGATAGTGACACTACCTTTGTTTAAGTCTTGCACAAGTTAATCCCTTTTTGTTTCCCTTTCAGTTCCTTTGCCCATTAGTCAAAGGGCAAGCAATGTTTAAGCAGCTGTTCTTTCTGTGGTTTTGGGCTAATAGAAACTCCTATAATAAAATACTGTCTGCTCTTCATCTTCTTGCTTAGCCATTTTGGTATGTTGACCATTCATGTAAGGAAAGTAATTCTGTAAAGAGCTTTAGCCCTTTGCCACTTTAACATACCTTCCGAAGAAATACCAAGTCATTTTCCTCCCTAAACTCTGTTACCTTGTTAGATATTGGGTAAGAAATAGAAGCCAAAAACAACTCTTATAAACAAAAGAAGACCTGGAGGAATCATATATATCATAATTTCCAGAGCTTGGGTACAGCAGAAAATGAAATAAAGCATAAGATATAAATAATAGACAGTTTTTAACACTAGCAAAAG
Organism: Cuniculus paca; assembly: GCA_004365215.1. NCBI lineage: Eukaryota > Metazoa > Chordata > Mammalia > Rodentia > Cuniculidae > Cuniculus > Cuniculus paca. The sequence continues at coordinate 21,546 of RJWT010003466.1, read as the reverse complement.
AGTAGGATGAATTAATTCTAGTGTTTCTTTCTCCAGTTTAGCACTGAGACTAAAATAAGCATTTGGATTCAAAGGTAAACCTACATCCTGCCTCAGGAATAGTATTTCCAAACATGCAAAGGTTATATTTATAAGCTGAGCTACAAGAGACAATTTTTCTGCTATGAGGCTCCACAGGACCCAGACAGCAGGATGTTAAAAATTCTTCTGCAGAAAAATGTTAGCAAAGCCACTGACTGGTCCGAGGCTCCTTATGTTCACTGACAATTATTTTTAGAAATGCATACACCAAACATTTCTCAGTCAGTCAGTGCAAATATGGATCAGCCAATAATCCCAAAAAGGAAAAAAATGATGTTTTAAAAGTTTTTATAGAGTAATAATGTATTTTATATAACAATGATACATATATACTCTTGTTTATAGCAGCCCAATTCATAATAGCTAAGTCTTGGAAGCAGTTTATATGCCCAACAACAGATGAATGTATAAGAAAATGTGGTGTTTATACACAATGGAGCACAACTTTGCTATAAAGAAAGATAAACTTGAATAATATGTAGGAAAACAGATGCACCTGGAGACCAAAATGTAAAATGAAATAAATCAGAAACACAAGCTTATATATCACATGGTTTCTTTTATATGAGAAATTCAAATTGTAAATAAACAGGAAAATAAAAGATAGATAATAGGGAGTGGGGAGATCTTTCTCAAGTGGGAAGGGATCAAGAGATGGAGGTGGGGAAAAGGGGAGGGACAGCAGATGAAAAAAAGAAAGAACATGTGTTATATACATACACCAACTCCACACAAAGAATGTAAACATTGTGTACGACAAAAATTTTAAAATAAGCTAAAATATACAATTAAAAATGATGCTGTTCAGAAATTATTCTTACTCTCCTGTTCATGGGAACCAAATTACTTATTTTGAAAGTTCATATTGCTGGTCTTAAAAACACTGTCAAGTGAAACCCAAGTGTATGGACACAGTGACCAGTTTTCTTCCTACTACCAGATATTTAATACCCTCCAAGAAAAAATTTTAAAAACATTAAAATCAAGATGAGGATAATTGTGTGGTTTACTTATCTAACTTGTTTTGCAAGTGACTACTGCAATGGAAAGACCTAGGTAGAATATACATATAATAATAAGAAAAAAAAAAAGTAAGGTTGTGATGTCTGGTATCATTTCGAGTTTACATTTTGTCTTTCTGGGGTACAGATAAATGCAGATGTCCTTTTCCTTTGTTAATTGTGAAATCAACACAGTTCCTTTTGTTACCCTTGCATTTGAATTGAGAGTTTATTACGTTTAAATATGTTTAGTAAATATGTCATCCCTGTTTCATAGATAAAATGGTCTGATTTAATGCATTAAACCATATAATACTACTTACAAATTAATTCCAGTTGTATTAAGAATAATTAAAATCATCATCACAAATTCATTGTGTGATTACGACTACACTCAACTCACTGGCATTTGGTGTTTCAGAAATTTTTTTGTAAAGTTCCAAATAAGAGAAGTTCAGTTGTTCCTTGAATAAGAATTAATTGAATACTTTAGGTGCAGGACCAGCTATTTTTCAGGTATGCAAGTAGAAGGTGACAAAACCATGCCTTTCTCCTAAATTATATTAGCCAGGCATAGCTAATCAGAATTTGTCACTCAGTTAAGCAAATAAAGGACTAAGAGATGGAAGGAAATACTAAACTAAGGTCCTACTTTGGTTCATTGAAAGACTGTAGAGGGCTTATTTTCTTTTTTTAATCTAAAATGCATAGAAAATTGATCCTCATTATTCATGGGTTTTGAATTTGCAAATTTACCCACTTGCCAAAATGTAATTGCGACTCTAAAATCAATACTCCCAGCACTTTCATGGCCATTTCCAGTCAGGTGCAGTCAAAAATTTGAGTTGTGCATGATTTTTTCAGCTCAGGGCACACAAAGCAAAGCTCTGCCTTCTTATTTCAGTCCTTATAGTGTAAGCAAATTCTTTTTACATAGTCTATTTACTTTTCTCCTTGTACTGTTTTCTTTTTTGTTATTCTTTTATTTAGAAATGCTCACTGTGTAAAAGTAATGCTGAAATACTATCTAATGCTATTAAAGACAAGAAGTCTGTGATACACATTGTAGAGAAAACAAGTGTGTTAGATAAGCTTATTCAGGCAAGAGTAGTGTAAGTCCTAAGATAATGAATAAACAATGTATCTTGAATAATGTGTCATTAAGCACAAAAACACATAAAGCAAGGTCATGTATTGATCAGTTGACAAAAATGTGGTCAGAAGTCTACAGGAATAAAACTGTATTTCTCCTAGGAGCAATCATTCCTTCTCGACAAATCAGCATCTGACCTTATACGACATCACTACTATGAATAGTGAAAATGAACAAAATGTTTTTGTTCTTTTTCGGCTAGATTTTGTAAGTCTCCTTATATTTGTGAGTTAGTTTCAAAATAAAATTGTTTATCTTAATGCACAACAGGAGATAAAGCAAAAAAATATAAACCAATGATTAAGTAACAACATATTATTGATTAGTCACAGAATTAAACAAAACAAGGACTTATATCTTTAAAACAAAATGAAGTTAATTTAATTCGTAGTAATTGCATTGTAATCAACAAAGAATTATAATAAACATTTGTTTTATCACTCTCATTTAAGTAAAAATGTAGTTTGTTTAAAGGAATGAAACCAAGGCTAAAACAAACTAAATGAGGCCAAGCAATCTTTCATTTCACTTGAATTTTAAGCATTGGTTACACATATTTTCTCCTCGATCACACTCCACATTGTCATTTGATATGTTTTCCAATGCAAGAGATGTTGATTAAAAGTATCTCAACGAAATAAGAAAATAATGCAAAAGGAAGCTCACAAAGCCAAAGATTTAATCTGTTATAAAATAATAAAAACTCACTTCATTTAATAAAACTAAAAGAATTATGCTTTCAAATATTCTCGAAAATATTTCTCAGTTTCACAATTAACTTTGTCCCAAAGTATGTTTAATGACTAGCCGTCCTATCCATATAATGATAATGCATCAAACAACAATAACAAAAACCTTCACTGTCCATATCTACAAAACCAGAAGAATGCATATTTGGAGCACATACTATCCATGCCATTTTTCAGGAAAATGCTGAGTCTTGAGTAGTAAGGACAGGAGATTGACAGAGAAGCATTCATATCCTTCTGCATAGCTCCTCCTGTGACAAACAGCATTTGCGAAAGAGCAGCCCAGGGGTCCAGTACATAAGTAGCAATGGAACTGGGCCAAAAAACAGACTCATAGGAACTCTAAATCTGCAACCTTGACCTCATTAGCAGCCAATTGTAACCAATTGCTAATTACCTTATGGCTATATTGTAAATTGTATGTGTGGGTATGTAAATTGTGCCTGTGTGTATGTAAATTCTGTATGTGTTTGGCACCTACAATGAGTAAGAATTTTGTATGTTTAGACAAAGGAAGAGCACATACTGGATTAACCAATACTCTCTAATGGAAAGGAAGATAACCAATACTCTCTACTGGATCACTTTCTAGTGGAAGATAGACTAATTGTACTAATTATATTGACCTGGTATAGTGACTGCAAATTAGTTTTATTTTTTTCTGTATTCTGATGAAATACTTCAATCAGAATTCAAGTAAAATAAAGTTGATATAGGTTCAGCAATTCCATATTAAATCCAACTAGTTACATGCATTGTAAGTGTTGCTTAAAGAGTTGATTATATGAAATCAAAGATTGTTGTTTATAATCACTGTAGAAGAAGTTTTAGGATAGATTCTAAAATTACAAAGAGGTGACTCAATCTCTTTCCCATAGCACATTTTTACTTCAAAAAATAATTTCAAAATTCTATATTCTTTTAGAATAAATTTATACAAGAGTAGATGGGAAGACAATCTAACATGTAAACTTATTAAATGGTAGTTATAGTTGGAAGGAAAAGAAAAGCTCTTCATCATTGTTATGGTTTTGATATGGTTTGTGTACTCTGAAGATTTATGTTGCAATCTAACTCCCATTGTGAGGTTTTAAGAGGATGGGAATTTGTCTCATAATAGTGTTCATAAGCAGGGACTTTGGGAGTTGACAAAAGTTAGACAGTCATTAGAGTGATACCTCCTATAGCTTAATATTGGTAACTTTTTAAAATGGAGAGAGACCACAGGATGCACATATGGCTTCTTCCCTCTAGTCTTGGCTCAGCCAGCAGGAAGGCTATCACCAGATGTGGCCCTTCCACTTGGAACCTCCAGCCCTGTAAATCAAAATAAACCTCTTTTCTTTATAACTTACCAGTCTGTGGTATTGTGTCATGAGCAGCAGAATATGGACTGAGACAAACACTTCATACACTGAATGCCTACATGTACCTGACACACAGCTGATGTATTGGGTCCAAATGGGGAACAAGATATGTCATCACTGACCTGGTGGAATTTACATGCAAATGATGGGAAAGGAAAACAAAATAACTCATTGTGGGTAAACACCATGCAGAAAACAAAGTGGGTGCCATAACTAAGGATAAGGTGAGCATGGAAATCTTTCACATGGGTTTTGTGGGAGGCTTAATTTAGAAGGTGACATCTAACTGGAAATGGAGATTATGAAAATGAGGGTAATGAACTTTGTGAACTATGTTCATTCTGAATCATGCTTGTTTATACTTTGTTCATATAATTATGTACAATTATGACAGTGGGGGAGGGGACAGCCCAGAAAAAAAACATAATGAGGAAAAGTAAATAAAGGTCATCAGAAAACCAGAAACACTGCTCTCTCTCACGGCAATTATTTCTTTCCCTCTGCAAGCACCAATGTGGAGTATTATTCATAATTAACAGTGACCACAGGAACAGAAGTATCCTGCATGTTTTTGCTTTTAAAATCACTACTGGGGGAAATAAAATTGCTAATAATAAAGTTATAGTTTATAGAATACTGATTGTACATGTTATGTACATGTTATGTATAGTATTTCATTTAATTCTCACAAAAATCCTAGAAGGAAATAATTAATATCCCCATTTTACAGTTGAGTAAAGTGGGAAGAGTATACACAGCTGTGGAAGAAACAGGCTTCCCTCCTGGGCATACTAGACTGGTAAGCCTATGATCATGAGGCTAGCAAGCAGAATAAAGGAAAAATGAAAATGATTATCTTTTCTGGCTATACTTATTCATCTAATCACATCCTGATTTCATTGTACTGAATTTTGCATTCAACTACCTAACTACAGTATAAAATTATACATGGACTTCTTGAGTGACACAACTTTTAAGTGCCAGTGGTATTTGTAGAAAAAAAGATAGGAAGGGGTTTACTATATTTAACTTAAATGGTCAAGTCACTAGATGATGTCTTCCTCAAAAAATGAACTATTTTATTTTGAAATTCATTTCTTTTCTTTACAGCATCTATATTTCATCAAGATGCTTCACTAATAACTCCAGTTTTGATTTGGTCCATCCATCTAGCATAAAAGGTTAAGATGCAATAATAAATCCATTTTTCTAATTAATATTTCAATCATGTTTGCAAATAAGTTCTTACTTCCAGCAGACAGACCTACTTTAAAAGGCAAGCATATGCAAAGTAGTTAAAGGCTTCTATACAGGAAATATTCATGAGCATAAAAATTCAGAATAAATTATTTGATTGGTCAAAGAATAATAGAATAGATTCTACAGAATTTTACCTTTAATTTCATTAACTACTTCCAATGCAATTATCAATGAACCCCATACTCAGAGTTTTTGTTTAGTGTTACCACAGCTATATGTAATTACCTAAATTAAATTTCCACTTGTATGTTTTACCAATTGCTATAGGTATCTTAGCCCAATTTAAATTTATAGCAAACTTAGGGAGACCTGATTAATGCTCTTTGGTCTACTGTGTTTTGAGAGAGAAAATAAGCATAAAGAAATGTTAGAATTACACTTTCTTTTGAATAGATAAGTTCAAACTTTTTCTGTAAATCATTTTCTTTGATCACAGCATTTCCTCAAATGACATAATTTCATGAAGATCAAAAGTCCTCATTTGCCTTAATATTCTGAATGATGTTTGACTTTTGTCACATAGGGTACTCTCTTGGTTACTTTTCACTTGTTGCTGAGAGAAAATATCTAATGCTTGAAATGAAGGAAGAAAAGCTTTATTTAGCTTACAATTTTTGGAGGTTTCAGTCCATACTCAGCCGACTCCAAGGCAGGGTGACCTGGCTAAGGGGTAGCCATTCATGGTGGCTTCAAGTGGCAAAGCAAAAAGGACAAAAGGGAAAAGCATGCCTCTTTTCCTCCCTTCTATTGTATGCTGGTTATCCACTCCTGGGTGGGTGCAGCACTCATACTGCCAATCCAGCACTAGACAACAAAACAATCACAAACCGTAGATCCAGCTGCCTCCATGATTGCATGAGACTTTGGGGGAACATCCAAACACAAACCATAACATTCCACAACCATTTTTGTTATAGTCATGGGTTGCAAGGAAAACAATTAAATACAGGACACATAATCTATAGCATTATTTATAATTGTCAACCAAGAATTCAAATACAAAGAAAGTGCAGGAAATCTGTCCACAACACTAAAGACCTAGAAAATCTAGCCAAGAGCTTAGATCCCATGGCAATAACCTGCATGATTTCATCCTAAAACCTAGAGCCCAGGACAATGACCCATGCAAGTCTATTCCACAGATCTGCACTGGGAAGGCCCGAAGATCAGTGGTGGAAGCTAGAAAGTCTATGCCAGTGGGGTGAAGGATCTGTGAGCCAAGAAGCAACACTCAAAATAAGGTCCAGGGCTCCCTGGAAAAGTACCACAACCATCCTCAGTGACAATAAGGTCCCAAGCTCCTCTAAGGATGAGAACAGCCAAGTTTATATCAGGAAGTTAGTGTAACAAACTTCTCTCAGAGATTAAACAACACACATCTTCCCCTCCAGAGCCATGAAACGATGCTCAAAGTAAGGACCAAACCACAGCAAGCTCTCAACAAGGTCCTGAGCTCCTCCAATGATAACAGCCAAGTTCATATCAGGGAAGCCAGGATGACAAGTTCCTCTGGGAGAACCAGTGGCTCCAAACAACACAGAAGAACCCACAATGCTACTCTTTCTCTCCCGGCTTCCTTTTATGCTGGCAGCAATCCTCAGGTGGGCCATCTGTGCTCAGCACCACGCTGATTCAGTTCAGCTGGTGTTTAAGTCAACCACCAGTTACCAATTCACTACAGGTATTTTAAGATCTGCACATCTCACATTACTTTTTAATAGTTTACCAGATTCTATACGATTATCAGAATATTAAATATCCTTACATTGGAGGAGCTATACAGCCTCATTTTGAAAAATGTAAGACTTCAAATAGTCTTTAGGAACCACTAAAGTGTTCCACTCTGGTATTGTTCACAGGTATAAGAATGTAGAAAACTGATATGCCAGCAAATGATTATTTCTTTGTATTATCAATATAAACTGTATCACAAAAAAATCAGACATCAATAAATATGTTTCTATCTTTACTGTCTTCTTACTCAATTTTCACTGCAAATGTCATTTCAGAAGGTCTTTCCTTGCCCATGAATCTAGCTCCTTGACTTTTCTTCTCAGCTCTCTTTTATCATAAACAAAACTGATACCTGATGTTTTAGTTATTTGTTCATTTATTTCCACCAAAAATCTAAGTTTCTCCAAGTCTGAGGTTTATATTTCACTAATGTGTTCCCACTAAAAAAATCTATTTAGCATATAATAGGTACACAATAAATATTTGTCAAATGATATATAGGAGGATGAATTAATGAACAACAGAATAAGAGGGAGTGCATATTTGGGAAGTATATGTATAAATATACTTATTCATCCAGTGGACATCTCTGTCATCAGTGTTTTTAAATGCTGATTTTAATCATGTGTATTATAATCAAAGAAGGAAAGAAAGCATGTATGGCAATTAACAACACTAGTGGGTAATCCCTACTGTAGCTACTAAAAAGTAATTTTAAGAATACAGTGAAAGAAATAAAAAAGAAAATAAAATGAAACATTAGAAAGCAACACAAAAATAATAGCAATGGATGAATAGAATAAAGATCTAGACATATAAGAAAAACAGTAAAATGCCAAGCATCAATTCCACTTCATCAATAAGAACATTAAATACAAATGGATTCAACACTCAAAAGTAGAAATCGGTAGAGAGTTTAAAAAGCATGATTCAATTCCATACTTCCTCAGAAGAGATAAAATTTAAATGTAAAGATATTTACAGATTAAAAGTTAAAGGATGAGAAAAGATATATCTTGGGGAAGTAATTAAAAGAAACCTAGGGGGTATCTATATCAACATTGAATAAAATAGACTTAGTTGCTGAAGTCAAAGAGGGACATTTTATGACATATAGTTCAATCTATCAGGAAGAAGTAACAATTATAAACATTATGTACCTTAAAATGTATTTGCAAAATATGCAAAGCCAAAACTCACAGAATTCAAGAGAGACAGACAATTCAGCAATTATACTTAAAGCCTATGACACTTCAATAATGGACTGAATAATTAGGCAGATTATCAAAAAAAGAAATACAGTATAAGACATGGGAAAATTTAGAGATTCCCTGGGGCTTCTGAATGAGATCTTGAGAATCACGTGACACACTGTGGCAGTGGCACACACCTATAATCCCAGTACTCTGGGAGGCAGAGGCAGGAGGATAGCAAGTTTGAGCCTAGCCTGGACTATTTAGCAGATCTTTTCTCAAAATTAAACTGAAAAAGGGTGGAGATACAGTTCAGTGTGAAGGCTCTGGGTTCAATCTTCAGTACCAATGAAAGAAAGAAAGAAAGGACAAAGAAATAAAGAAGGAGAAGAAAACAAAGGAAAGGAGATGGGAGGGGTGGAGAGGAGAAGAAAGGAGAGAAGATGAGGAGAAAGCCACAGAGTCACTAAACCAGGGTTTAAACATTAATCATAGTTCTACAGAGAAATAAAACCAATACAGTAAATCTCTGACTTATAGACAAGCTCCATTCTGGAAGAATGTTCATGAATCAGACATGTTCAAAAATCCAACTTGTTTTTAAGTCTGACAAAGTGAGTCCTATATACCTTGATGAAAATGCATAATATGAAGAATAAAACAAAACAAAGACACACATAAAAATATAGTACACATAAGTCCCAGACTGTACTGTACACTGTCACACTGTACAGGAAGCACAGAACAGAATAACTGTGACAAAATTCAGCAGATATGTGGACCACTTCTATGATTCGCTTGCATCTATGAATGTTTGGAATATGAAGTCCACTGGTAACTGTGAAAGGTTGCCACTCAAATGTTCATAAGGTCAGAATTTACTGTATTATATTAGGGAGGGGTAGGAGGAAGAAAGAATGAAAAAAAAATGCAGTCTGTAAGGTTGACCAGCAGTTTAGAAGCCAGGGAAGATGTGTAGTTTGAGTGGCAAGATAGTACAATGGCAGTCTTATTTCTGGCAAAGGAAGATCAGTCTTTGTTCTCTAAAGTCCTTCAATTGCTTTGTGAGACCCACCGACACTATGGACAACACTCTGCTTTACTTAAAATTGATCATTTTAACGGTTATTTCAGCTAATGCTAAAAACAACAAAAAAGAAACTTCATAGAACATCAGCTTTTTTTTTTCTGCTGTTTATGTTACTGGTGATTGAACCTAAGGCCTTTACATGAAGTCACTTTTTCAGTATTTCTATTTATTTATTTTATTTTATTTTTGAAACTGCATCTCACTAATTCACCAAGTTGCCCAGGCTGACCTCAAACTTGCCTCAGACTCAAAAAGTGACATATTCTAAGATGTGACGTGTGCCTCCATGCCAGACTCTGACTGATTTTTAACAAGAATCAGGGCACTGTAGTGCAAACAATTAACTGTCACGTGGTTCCACTGTGAGTTTTTGAATGATAGGGCTGACACTCAGAAGGGTCTAGCAGCACCAGTAAGACCCGAGGTGCACAACCAGCAAGGTTGTGTTTCTAGGCACTGGCAGTTCAGTAGCTTCAAGTCAGGTACAATTTTACCTCATGATTCATAGCAAGTCAGGCTGCTGGTGCTGATGGATGACCTTGACTCTAATGTTCACGGCAGGAATAATAGAGAAGGTAAGCAAGAACTCTCAAGATGGCAGAGGAGCCAAACACTGAGAGATGAGGTCCCTTCCTGTTGTGCTCCTGGAGTTCCTCCAAGCTCCTAGGTATTTTCACAGAAAGCAGTAGGGGAAGAAGCAGCAACTCTGAAATACTCTACCACTCTAGGAAGACTAAGTTAGTAAAATGGCTGCAGGGGTCTTAACCCAAGTACTACACTGGATAATGGTGCAGAGCTAGATGTCCTGGGAGCCTTGGGAGCATTTTACCACCACTATTGGGCTTGACACTGAGAAGCCAGGAGAAAAGGCATGGAGCTCAAAATGTCTCTAGACACTGGGGCACTGGCTTTTGGAAACAAAATCACCTGAATTGAGAAAACGCTGCATTAGAGAATGTGCTAATGTTAAATAAAAGCTCTCTGAACATTAGGTTGTATGTGTGTGTGTGTATTTGTACCTACTTTTAGCTAACTATTAAAATAAGGGAAGAAAATTTACTTCCATTCTATTACTCACAAAAGAGAATAGTTGTTCAATTAACCAGCCAACCAATAACGAAAACTTCTTCTAGTTCATCTCTCTTCTCTTTAATTTTTCCTTCTCATAATATTAATTCATTTGATGATGATTGAAGGGGTGTTTTATAGTGGTGGAAATTCCTCACTTTTTCATGTGATAAAAATACCAGAAATAGCTTTGAATTTACCTTTACCAATAATTAAAATGTGTCAGCACTTCAATTTTTATCTAAATTATTTTAAAGGAGCAAGGACTTGTTTACTGTTAAGAAAATTTTCTATTTATTATAATAATAAAATAATTTGCCACAGCTGGGCATGGTGGCTCATGCCTGTAATCCCAGCACTTGGGAGGCTGAGGCAGGAGGATCTGTGTGAGTTCGAGACAAGCCCGGACTGCAAGTGAGCTCAAGGCCAGCCTGAACTGCATAGTGAGACCCTGTCTCAAAACGACAAAAAAAAAGGAAAAAAAATTGCTACAGAAGTTTTTCCTTTTTCTTTAAGAAGGCTGCCATAAATTTTTTTACATGTTTAGATAATATTTAGCTATTAAGTAATATAGTGAAATACCTGGGATAGCTCCCAATGAAGGGAAAAAATGTTTATTTTGCCCATGGTTGTCGAGGTTCAAGTTTAAGATTTTACAGCACTGAGTTTAAGATTTTGGGACTCTGGTGAGAGGACTGGATGGCAATGGCAAGAAGAATGTTGTAGAACAAACTGCTTACATTGCATATTATGAGCCAGGATGTAGAAAAACAACTGCAATCCCACAATCACCCTCAAGGGCACACCTTAGATCATTAGGCCCCATCTCTTAAAGTTTCTACTACTTCCCACAGGTACCAAGCTTTTAACACATGGACTTTTGGGAAAACCAAACCACAGCAAATATTATCCACATTACAACAATGTCCTAAAGGACCCTTGCAAAAGCCCTCATTATTTTGTATACAAAATTGCCACTACCAATGTTGGTACTAACATAAATGTCATCAGTCTATCAAGAACATTTTAATATATGTGTTTTGTTTTAAAATTTATCTTCTTATCTGGTATTACATGTGATCTTACATGCTACCTGTAGATACAACAATATAACATCTTCAAAGACCTCTTTTTATTTGTTGTCCTTTTCTGTACTTTCTGGTTTTCATTTTGGCCAGTAAAAATCTGATTTTATCCCAATATGAACATATTTAAGAATTAGGACAATTAAGACTGGGCAATGTAAGAAAAAGATCTATGTTTTCATGCAGTGACTTTATACCCAGTATGAAAAAAAAATGCCATATAAAGGTATTAAAACATTTTCAAGAAATTTCTCAAGTGCAATTCTGTTTTCCCTTGGCTCAGCATTTAATTTTTATAGCTTCTATTAATCAAGACTAGGCAGTCTTTAGTCCCCAATTCCCACTTTAGAACACTTCACTCTCGCTGCTCACTGCTCTCATTGTCTCTGGTACAACTGTCTCTTCCCCTTCTTCTATTGTTTTAACTCAGCACTTTGCTCTTCCCCTTCAATCATCCAACTCTACCATATTTTGAGAACAGCAACCATCAATTTCTAAAACCACAGAACAAGAGCTAATGTTTATACTTCCAAAGGGAATTCACTGAATAATAAAGACTATTTAAGAAATGCCAGGAAAAATTGATTACTCCAGGATTCAGAGCAGTCAGTTCAACTGGAGAACAACATTATTTGTTCCCTAGACTTGGTAGATAGCAAAGGAAAAAAGACTATTAAATTCATCTTTGTTCTTTATTAGATTTAAATATCAGATCTCACTGAATCTGAGGCATTCAATTTAAGCAAAAAGAGGTTAGCTATAATAGAAAATAACTCTGTTCTCAAAATAAAAATTTTAAGAAGCTAAAGCTATGTTAAAAAATGCAAGAAGATCCAAAATTAGTATAGTGATGCAAGGAACCAGACAATTTCTTCACTGCTAATTCAATAGATCAAAATAAAATTTATTATTATGCAGTGGAAAACCACTACCTACTTTCTTCTCTGTCCTTATCCTTAAAATTAACTAATAAGTTGCTAAGAATTTAAAGGCATTTTCAAACTATTTTATATATACTTGTCATTATTCTAAATATTTTCATTTTATGTATTTCCTTTTCAAAGTCGTCATTAGAATACTAATATCTAACAATGAGAAATATGCAAATTAGAAGAATCTTAATGTTGCTTGAAGCCATTTGATAGTACAGGGAAACTCCCACCTGAAATCCAAGTTTCCTGGATTTTTCTTGTACCACAAAATTCAATATATCATTTCATTACAGAATTCAGTTCTATGTGAGACTTGCAGGCTGCCATTCAAAAACTCATGTCATACCATTTTTATTGAATAATAGTGTGTATAGTTTCCAAAACACTGTCTATTCGTTAAGGCCAAAATATCAAATCTACCTTGATGCTTCTTTAACGTCACAGTAAATTACTTCCAAATACAATTTTCTCATTGTTTTCCATGGATAATGTGGAAAAGCAGCAGTTTTAAAGAGGAAGACAGGTTAATTTTATGCCAATCATGAAACCTGATGACAGGTGTTGCCATATGTTACGACAAGATCTCTTGGATATGGGTCATTGCTTTGAAAGGAACTAACGAATGCTTGCAGTACTGTGACACGCCAAAAGGCCTCCTGGGATCTCATACACGATCTCATGACAGGTATGAAATTAACTCATGGCATCATGGTATATTCCAAACATGACAGCTCCCAGATCAGTTGCCACTTAGCATGGTGGGGATTTTGAGAAGAACTGGGACATGTAATAAATTATTTCAATGGGATCTTCTATGGTTTATAGGTAACATCATCAGCAAAGAGAATGTCAAAAGGTTAAAATCATAGAAAGCAGTGGTCAAATACATAAACCTTACGCAACATAATTCTGTTTTGGATATTCTTATAATTTTAATTTGCTTCCTGACTTATGTTTCATACAGCAGTTGAATAAAGTATTCAGTATTATATCTTTAAGAGCATTGTATTTCTTCTTTAGAGTGGAACAATCATCTCAGTCATGAGTTTAGGAAGTACCAAAGCAACCATGCTTCCTCCCCACCCAACACAGTCACTCATACACTTCATTTCTCTGCCTCATGAAACAAAGCACAAATGTCTTAACTCTAAGTTTTATAATTATACTACACACAGAAGTAAGATCTATAAACTGTAACTGCAATACTTCTCATTATAGAAAAGAAAGATGTCACAAAAATCAAAGCAAAACATTTGCATCAGATAATAAATGAATGTTTTACAGTCTTACTTTACTGGTTTCTGAGTTGATTCTCTCCCCCATACCCATTCCACATACCATGTCAAAGATAACAGGAGGAAATGATAAAATAGGAAAAATGCAGACCAAAAAATTTTAACTTGCACAAATAATGTTGAATAAGTAAGGTATTTATTTTTAATTTATAATATAAAATGCAAATTAAGGTTTCTTTCTGAATTAAGCTTTGAATACCATTTTAAACATATCTTACCTCTATACAGTGTGAGAAATATATCCTAAGTACCATGTATAATTTGGAAGCAATTTGTAATCCTGAAAAGGATGAAAGGAAGGTGAGCATGAATGTGGTAGAGCTGAAGAAGGAAATGCATGAGATTCAATGCTGTGTTCTTCTGCCAACAGTTGAATTTAACGTTATCTGTATGTACGCATCCAGAATATCAGACTCTGATTTCACCATCTGAGCCCTAGTTTCTCATCCTTAGTTCTTTGCGTCGCTTTTTTTAAATATAAATTTCATTCAAAATTCCTTTGTGATTTCAAAATGTAGACTTTTTCATTTAATGCTAGAACTGGGAATACTTTAACACTTTAGCAAATAGTATCTTTTGTTTTCTAAAGAGACACATACTTTTATGAACCATAAATATCTATTATATAATATATTTTTTTCCTGGAATTCATAGATATACAATAATCACTATGTAACACATACTGTGTGCGAAGCACAATTCTTCACAAGTAATTTCATAATAAGTCTATGAGGTAGGTAACATTAATATCTCAAATTTTAGATGAGATCACTTGAATACAGACAAGATAAGTCATTTTATACCAATCACTGGCTCATGAGCAAAGTACTCTGAAAGTGAACCCTCACAACCTGACCCAGAGCCACACTCTTAACATCCATGCTACGACACCCCAGAAGCTCTTCCCAGATCAGTGAACAACACCCCTTCCAGTCATGAGGTCTTCCTTAGGACTTGCATTCTTCCTGTTGTCTCCTATCAAATCCTCATAATTAAACACAATGCAGTCACTCAGTTCCAACTGTGGTAGCAGTGATGCCAAATGTGTAAAATATCCATTTATTAAAAGTTTACTAAACTCTGCCTTTCCCAATTGCAATTCCCCTGAAAAGTCTGTGAGAAGGTTACAAGTCAAGTATTTTATTTTATTTATTTATTTTTATTTTGAAAAGAATACAACCAAACAAAACAAAACAGAGTAAAATCAATCAAAACAAAGCAATGAACATGGAACATGACTTTGAAACAGTGTAAAAAAAAAAACAGAAAAAAAAAAAGCAATCGATAAGGCTACCATAATGGCTCTTGTTATCTGCAGTATACCTGACCATACCATCAAGGATAAGTAAAATCAAACAAAATACAACAAACTAAAACAGTAGAAATAAAACAAAACATAATAAAACAAAACAAAGCAGAACAATGTAAGCAATATAGAATTTCAAGATATTAGCAAAACAGCATTGGCTACCATAATAGTTGTTATCTTCAGAATAGTCGCCTACACCTTCAGACATATTACAATCAAACCACACAGAATAGAGTAAAATCAATCAAAACAAACAATGAAAGCCATACAGCGTTTCTAAACAAGATAAGTAGACATCCTCGATGGCTGCAATTATATATTTTGTTATCTTTAAAATAGCTGTCCATGCCATCAAGTATAATAAAATCGAACAAATCAGAATAAAATGAAACTAATCAGAACTATGAATACAATCTGAATTTCAAATCATGATAAAGTCAAGTATTTTAAAAACTTCATTCTTAGAGCTCAGTATGATTCACTCAACACATTTTATTATCTAAATTGTACATCAGACATATTCTGTTATTCAATGTGGTGATAAGTTAAGCCAATATAATGATCCTTTTCTCCACAGCATTTTAAATAGGTGGGGAAAATATGAAGGCAATATTGACATTGTATATAAATATTTCTAAATACTTTTAAAAAAGAATACTATAAACAGATGATTCAGATTTCAGAATCTAACATGTCAATAGTCCCAAATTCTCCACTTCGCAGTTCTCATATGAATTACTTTCTTAAATGCTCACATTCTCAAATTCTTAAACTGTTGAAGGAGTTTTAAGAAATGAGATAAAGTAGAAAATGATTAGCAAATCATTTGGCATATAATACATATTCAGCTAATATTATTTTTAAACAATAAAGTTTGCATCTTTTTAAGCTGCCTTTTGTATAAATTTATCCTTATACAAGTATTTTCAGATTAATAACTATTTTTTTGAATCCTAGCAGAATTTTTTTCAGTTTCAACAAAAGATGATTTCTCATTTCAGATCAATATCAAGTTTATTCAACTCCCCATTCTCATGAATACATAATAATATAGACTATTAGAATAAAAGGAAAAACACTTGGTCTTTATGTGTCTACTCATCCTTGCCAATGATGTCGTGCAAACCATCTGCTAACTTTCCATGCAGCGAAGTAGTAAAGTTTTCACTATAGATGAAACATTTATGTCATTCTAGATAGCAACTAAAACAATTCATAAAATTTGGAGTTTTTTTTTCTCTTTTGCTATAGATGATACAAACCTATACCCAGCCTTGTCATTAATACATGCCTACAGAGATAAGAAAATAGTATTATTGAAGTTAAAGGCACCCATACAAAA
The DNA here is from genome assembly GCA_004365215.1 of Cuniculus paca. Lineage (NCBI taxonomy): Eukaryota > Metazoa > Chordata > Mammalia > Rodentia > Cuniculidae > Cuniculus > Cuniculus paca. Next base: position 4,887 of record RJWT010003466.1, on the reverse strand, counting down.
CTAAAAAGTAAATAGGATATTTGCTTCTGTGATGTGGATAATTGATTTATTTTCAACCTTACAGTGGAAATCTAATCTGTAAATGTGAAGTTTTAATATAACAAAATACTTTCATAAGGTATTAACATGATGCTAGATAATAAGTCACACAGTGATTAAAGGCCTGGCCCTGTCCACTGAGCAGCTGTGTAAACTTGAACACTCACCCCGTCCTAGAAGGGGCAGTCCATCATTAGTAAACAGACAGAATAATACTAAGCCACAAGCTCTTGTAAGAATCAAGCATGATGATCCGTACTGAAGATACAAAGGTGAGAAAGATCAGTTTGTGATCCATGCTAACAGAAGTTACCATCTAAACTATTTTTTTAAAGAAGGATGATATTGTTCTCTGTCTCATAAAAGTGCTGAGAATAAGTTATATGATGATAAATGAAGATGCTACCAAGATCACAGATATATATATATTTAAAAAAGGATTCAAAAAAACATAATGATGTTTCTTGCACCTTAAGAACTGAAAAATGACCATGTAAATAAAAACAACATGGAGAGAGAATTGTGCAACAATTTAGATACACCTTGTACTTCACAAACCTTGTGATGAAATTTCCCTAATGCATGACTTTGATACTCCCAGAAGTAATGAAAATTATCTTAATTAAATTTTGAGCATAACAGATGCATTCAAAACCAAGTATGCTCATTGCAATGAAAAGGAGTTATTGGTAACACGAGCATCAACCTACATCTCACTACAGTAAAAAAGCTGAAATAAACAATGGACACACCAAACAGGTATATCCTATGGGTTTAGAATAGTGAGACTTAATGATCTTGAAAGGCAGATATTTTCTCATCTAACTAATCTGGGTATTAGCATATTTACTCACTTACCTAAAGATAACATCATTAAGTTTAATAGTCTTGAGAACGGTTTTTTCTTAGGCAAATATATTTATACTGAAATAGCAAGATTTAATATTATCAGAAATACGTATTTTTGTGCATACACACACGTGTGTGTACAATGTCTTCAAAGGAGCAGAAACTAAATGTGGTACTCTGTCTAGATCTGCCCATTGTCATCCACCCAGGAATTGCACTTCTTGCCAAGTGGTCACTGAGCTGAGATATGAATGAATATCCATGCTACTAAAGATGACAAAGATGTAGCAGACACAATGGAGGTCTGTAGGCATAGATTATGTTTTCAGAGATGCCTACTACTGAGTACACGGCAGTTGGGAAAAAACAAAAACAAACAAACAAACAAAAAAGACTGGTGAAACGAAGGATGTTTTGGTTAGTGTCCACCATGCAATTTATTGGATCCACTTTTCTGAGGCTTTTTGGTCATTTAAGGGATTTATCTTTTTGCAAAGAGTAATTGAAGGTCATCAAAACAGTTAAAGCTGAATGATGGTGTGATCACATTTCTATTTCAGAATAACTTCTCAAAGTACGGTGTGGAGAGTTAGAATCAGCAAGAATACATTGCAATAGTTAAGAAAATATCTAATAGGCAAGTAAATCTAAGATGAGCATATCATCATTCTACTACCTGTAATTTAAATAATTCCAAGAATATTGTGTTTTTAAAATATGAAGCAATTACATTAGATAAATGTATTATTTATTTAAAGAAACAATGGTTTCTCTAACATGAAGTTAAGACATTCATGGTCTTTGTGGTACCATGACATTTTTAATTTTGTTCTTGCACAGGGAAGAGGAATGCATAAGGAAAAATGAAAATACAGTGTACAGAGGCCCCCCTGACTCCATTTTGTCCCAGACACATCCGGTTGACAATGTCTTGGTAGAAAGTACAGGCCTGGAAACATCCCCTGAAGACAAAAGCATGAGGTCCTGTAAGGCCAAGAAACAAACATGTTATATAATCTAAGCATGCACGACATGAATTTCTTTGTTATTTATCTCAATAAAAGCTGTTTGCTTATGCTGGCTGGGCAGCAGCCATTTTGCTGACCCTTGGTATGTGTGTCCCTTTATTTTCCCTTTGCTTGCAGAACCCCTACATCTGGCACCTGAACAGGGATTCGACAGTGGAGACATCTGCTGTGGAGGGTGACTTCCCTTCACTGTGTTCCTGGGGTGGAACATGGCCCCCGACGCACATCTATTTCATTTTCTTCAGAAAATCCCCAGGTAAGTCATGGAGAATTCCCTGTCTGAAGCACAGCAGAACCATAAGGCAGAACTACTTTTTCTCCTTAAGAAGGTGGGCCCTGTTGCCCCCAAGGGTAATTTAGTACAACTTGTGCAAGAAATTCGTGATTATTGTCCTTGGTATCCTATGGGAGGAACTCTCACTATGGAGGATTGGGAAAAGATAGGCAAACTGCTGCATGAGGAGCCTCATGCTCCTATCTCTGTCCTGCACACCTGGCATCTCTGCCCAGACAGACACTATTGCAAAATTTGGCAGGTGAACAGAAGGCACACTATGTGGTGGACTTCCAGGTCCTCCTGGGTGTGCCACTTCTGCTGTCTCTACCTTAATTGGACAAGGACCTATTTTTCTCTGACTGTTCAACAATTATGTACTCTATTTGATGCTTTGTGGGGTCACATGGATCCCACTGATGTGATCTCTGACTCTCCTTCTCTACAGCAGACCCTTCCGAACATTGTTCACATAGTCGCTACAGTTGTGGATCCAGTTCCGAAGGCCTGCCCTCTCTCCTTATTCATTTTTCATTCAGCCCCTTTGCCCACAGGTGTTCTTGTTGCCATCCAGAGTAACAAGGTATTTATTGTCAAATGGTTGCATTTACTCCACTTGCTTGGCAGTACTTTATTTCCCATTGTCAATGCTATTTCCTCTCTTATCTTTCACACTTACACTCTTTGGAATTGATATGATTGATATTGTTTTACCACTTACCAAGACTGACTCTTCTTTATGTTGTCCTCTGTTTCTCTTCAAGTTGCTTTGACTTACTATGTTGGAGCAATTTTTTTTCAAAATGCCCCCAGACCCAGGCTGACATGGGGTACCACCCTTGCTGAACTGGGGAAGATAGGGTACTTCTGTGTTATCCCCAACAGGCCCTATATGGATTCCTGCTCACTGCATTCACCCTGCATGGAATGAGTTGGCACCACGGGCTACACAACCCAGTTCCACAATTTCACCTCTCTCTGAATCAAGCACAGCCATTTTGGAAGCAACCCAAGATGACAACTGCTCTGCCAGTGACCTTGGGTGATATAAAGGTGCTCATCCAGTCTGCACAAGACTTGCTTTGTGCTTATAAAGAGTAACTAACTCCTAAGAAACTTCTTGCAGGTGGTGTTTACCAAATTGACAATGAAATCTTTAATGCTTATTTGTATTCTGTTCCTATGTGTTTTACAGCCAACCTTAGAGTCCCAAGACCTCAAGAAAAGATTGAAATACAGTATTTGGGTTCAATTGACAAAAATAGCTAATGTCTTTCATTTCTGTCTCACTCAGAAAATAAAAATAAAACACATTCTTGGGTACTGTCTGATTCCAGTATGCAAGGACCCCACCTCTCCAAGTAACTACACCATTTTCTCCACTATTCCAAACAAAATCATAACACACACTGACTTTCCAAACTGGGGCACTTCCAGCTTTAAAAAACCTGAAAATTCTGTTAAAATGTTCACTACATATGTGGCAACTTCAAATGCCTCATGTGCTTGTATTGAAAATTATACCACTCAGTGTTTTTACTTTCCTAATAGTACTTGGCATTGTTCTGCTTCTGAATCAATATTGTGTGGAAATGGACATGTTCCTCTCCCTGCTGAATGGTTCTTTTCATGTAAAGAGTACACCTTCCATTACATCCCTGTAAACGTATCTCATAACACAAAATGTTGCCTTAGCCGCCTTACTATATTGTTGCCTTCTCCTGAATCTACACTGTCTTGCACCAAGCGGGCTACTAGTAGTCTTACTGACCTATATGAGGACTTTTCAATTAGCCTACTAACAAAGCAGAAATTTATGCTTTAGGTATTTCTTCAGTTGGCATGCCGGGCCTAGCAGCCAGGACCAATCACAATGTTAATGCACTAGCCAGTCTCATAGCAAAACAAATTAATCATACTTCCACAGCTTTGACATTATTAAACAAAGAATAAACTGAACACCGACAAGTGATTTTAGGTAAGTGTGCTACAATTGATGATCTACTTCTATTACATCATCCTGGGTGCAATGAAATTGCCAGAATGTGCTGTTTTAATTTGTCTGATGAAAGTAAATCCATTAATGAGAAGCTTCATGATTTACGAGAACTTGCTAAACAAATACATGTGCCCCAAGGATTCAATGCTGGATTATGCAATTTCCTTATATAGGGATGGTTACCAGATAACAATTGGCTAAAACAAATGTTTCTTTGTGGTATTATTGTCCTTATCTTTTTAATCAGTATTGGATGCCTTGTACAATGCATCTCATCCCTATATAAAATGTTCATACCTAAAATACCGGCTTCCTATGTGGTAAGAAAACCTAAACTGTAGAAAAAACGGAGGAGATGAGGAGAGGCTGCATTGACTCCATTTTGTCCTGGACACATCCAGTTGACAGTGTCTTGGTAGAAAATGCAGGCCTTGAAACATCCCCTGAAGACAAAAGCATGAGGTCCTGTAAGGCCAAGAGGTAAACAAGTCATATAATATAAGCATACGCAACATGAGTTTCTTTGCTCTTGAGCTCAATAAAGGCTGCTTGCTTAAACTGGCCAGGTGGCAGCCATTTGGCTAACCCTTAGTGTGTGTGTCCCTTTATTTTCCCTTTGCTTGCAGAACCCCTACACTATAGTATTTTAAATTTAGCACTAGGCAAATATTGATGAGGCTTAAATGCAAAACAATAAA
>RJWT010003465.1:0-36412 GCA_004365215.1 Cuniculus paca | reverse complement strand
CATGTGCTTTCCTCTGAGCACCTTGTAGAATCCAATTACTCCTCTACTAGCACACGAGTTTGTCCTCTTTCAGGCTCACACAGTGACACTGTCTTTAACCTTTGTCAGATTGAAAGTCTAGATTCTCAGGCAACCATCACCAATCACCCAGTTTTGTGTTTACTTTTATAATTGTCTTGATCCAGATGCACTTGAAATGGAAGGAAGTTGGCATATTTGAAAGAGTATTGGTTATTATATTAGATAGACCAGCATTCAGATCAGTCCTTTTTGTTATCATGTACTCCAGAATCTAAGGTGGTTTTTTTTTTTTTTTAACTTTCTGAGCATCTTCAGTCCTCTAAAAAGCAAGGGACTGTCTAGGCTTAAATGAGAAAGCATAAATAATGTGTAGAGGCAGACATTAAATAAATGGTGGTTACTGTTGTTAATATTATACCATATCATACTCAATATTGACTTTTTGCTATTCTGCATACTTTTGGGAGAGGATACACACCTACACACACACACACACACACAAATACATGCACACATATGCACACATAAACAGTGCATGCTTGAAGTCTGTTTCCTATTGACTTATTATCAACCTACAAAAAAAATTTCACTTAAAATACCATGTATGTATACAACAACTCAGGATAATAGTTCAATAGTGCTGATGTTTTCCTCTGATACCTTAATCTTTGATGAAGAGTAAATATATAGCAAGGCATCTCTGAGAATTTACCTTTCAATATCAAAAGCTGATCTACGAATTCTAATCTTAGTGGGCAACCAATTTCAGAAGAGTGAACTCACCTTCCAGATAATATCAGTCCTTCCATATTGAAGGATAGCAAATACTCAACCTTCACAACAAAATGTTACTTCTTACAATGAAAAAGATGAGGGAGTTACTGGGAACATTACAATGTGAGCTGGCAGGTTTGATAGCAACATGCAAATTAAGGTGCTACAATAAAAAACATCTTCCCTTTCCCTTCTAAACACCCATAAGGAAGTCACATAACCAGTTTCTCTATGTCATTTCCTAGAAAACATTTAGAAGTTGTGGAATGAAAGCCAACTAGTATTTACATGTCCTCCAGAGTTTTGTCAATTTAACATGAAATATTGCCGTAACTGAGCGCTCTCGAAGCCTGTGCTGATGGATGCTAGAGAAACCCTCGGTGCTGTCCCCCCAGCTCTTGTGCAAAGGGCCTTGCCAATACAGAAATAATTGTCTTTGAATATTCCTAGTTCTCCCAAGCGAGGTTTGGGTAAAGGATCAAAAAGTCTTTGATCAAATGATCCTCTCTAGTTTGGAACCACTTAGGGAGTTTGCTCCTCCCCAGTTCATGCCACAGATCTTGACAATGATGCTAGCAGGAGTTGTTTTGAGTTTAGAGTCTCATTTGACTAGTGAATTCTGGGACTCTTCTGAAGGTTTCAGGTAATATCAGAATTTCTTCCTTTCATCTGGTTAGAAGAAGAAAAGAAGGAGGAAGGGTTAGTGATGAAAGGGAGAGAGAGAGACACACAGAGACAGACAGACAGGCAGACAGACAGATGGACAGACACAGACAGACCACTTGAGGAGGCCAGAATTGAACAAAGCCTCTTTAGCTTGTCCTGGCCTCCTGGAAGTACCGAAGATTCTGAAATAGAACCAGAAACTCGTTAGCAGCCTTGTTACTGTGAGGCACTAATTCAAAAGCCCTTTCTTTTGTAGTACAACCAGAGACTTATTCTGCACAGAATGAAGGAGAGATCTTCTTGTTGCACTGCTTTGGAGTTTTTATTTTATCATTTCATATATGGGTATTTTGCTGCTACCTGATTTTCATGACAGAGAACATGCAGAGGAACCAGTGACAATATGCTCTTTCAAAGACTTTTTTTGTCAGCAAATATAAATGGTTATAAGTACTCTAAATTCTGATTTTATAGAAAATCAAGATGTACATACATTTAGTAAGTTTCCTTTTGGGGAGTGGGAATGAGGAAAGCAACAGGAGCTGATAAAGAGCATGTGAGCATAAATGTTAGAACTGTTGGAGAAATAGCATCTTCTTTGAAATATTTAAACAGAAAATAATTTTAAAGTTGATTTAAGATAATTTGGCAATTGACAGAAATGTATGAAGCTTGAGGCCAGGACTTTTCATCTTTTGTTCTTGCACATGTGCTCAGTGCCTGAAACAGTACCTGACATGCAGCAGCTTAACAGAGAGTCGCTGAATGAACACAGAATGCCAACTTTTTATATACGACCAGTCCTGCCGTTAGGTGCATGAATCTATTTCCTCATTTGCCAAATTGTTATTCTTTCACTCTTAAAAGCAGAGATAATGAAAAAAAGAGAGGGAGAAAAGGAGAATTTTATTTTTACCTATGCGACTCAACATTCATTCTTCTAAATGAAGAGAAATGGGAGAACACACACACAAACAAGTTCAACTCAGCTTGCGACTCAACACTTTTTGACGTATGTGAGACAAGCCAGACAGGTCTCCTAAGAGTTCCTCTTCCTGTGATGACTCAGGTATCTAGGATTCTTTGAAACTCCGTCATTTTGGAGATCTTTGCTGCTGGCCACAGACAACTGAGTGTGGAGGACTCACAAACACTTTTAATAACCATGGATCACTGGGGACACTGCTTCAGCTCATATCCCCATTGGTGAGGTCTCTGTCTTGTGATTTCTGCCTAACTGCAAGTGAGGCTGGGAGATGTCATAAAGAATGATCTATTCTTCAACCAGCACCAATTGCTTGGCAGTACAGACTTAACATGTGGTTAAAATTGTTGCACTTTAGAGGAAAAATCTGGTAATGGGCAAGGAAAGATTCTATGGTGTAATTTTTTTTCCAGTCAATTCAAAAATGATTGTGGATTTTTATTTTGACCAATAGGCATTTCTCTAAGTCCTGTTTCAAAGCATTCCTTCCAATGGGCTAGTGGTTTTTTTTTTTCTTTCAGTTCTTATTTTTTTCTTCTGCTTTTATTAACCAAGTAAACTGTTTGATTTCCTTAGTGCTGATTTCAACTAACCATGCAATCAGAACAAATGTGTCATTAGTTTTTTAAACTGTTTCTGAAAATTGACTAATTATGTTTTCAAAGTAGATATACTTTGCCTCCAGATGATAGACTATGAAACTAAGAATGCTTTACTCAGCAATTCAAACAAGTATCTAAAAATTAATAAACAACAACAAAAACAGCAACCAGAACAGAAGCAAACAATTCTTTGTCATTGAAGACAAGAGATCAGGGCGCATCTTTTGTGATACTCAAACTTATCTTGTATACTGAATAGAATGGCTTGAGTAGTTTTGTAACTTACATCTATATAAGTATACAAGTATGTCTATTCAACTATAGATTTATAACTTTCTCATTTTATCAGCAATCTGAAGTTTTTTCTATATTAATGAAGCTGATTTATAACACAGATTACATTTATTTCCTAATCCTAGACCTAAATCCTGATCAAATTATTATGGGGTATTAATATAATGTATGATGATATGTATAATGTTAGTAATTGTGTAAAGAAGCACTTGCAGCCTATTAGACAATCCCTGAATCTAGACAATTTGATTTACACAGGAAACTTTATCAATGTTAATATTTAGAAAAATCACGAATGACTTAAAATATAAGGGTAGACTGCTAGTTTTTTTTCTTATCTCTCTAAAGATTGCATCAAGCCATTCTCCTGTTTTCATTTTGACTTTTCAAGTTTAAGGGTAATTTTGCTGTAAGAATTTTGATTTTGAACTTCCTGGATATTTTCTTTTTTCAAATAATTTAGAACCTGGGATATTTAGGGCTATCTCACTGTGTTTGGAATATCTCCTCCCTGACCTTGTGCAAATATTTTGAATTACATATATGTCTATATAGAAAACCTGGTGACTTTTATGCTTTCTCAGTTCTTTTGCATTTAAAGTCAGTACACTATTTTTCCTTCTGGAGATTTCCTCTGTGCTATATCTTGAGTATTCACTACACTCAGCCATCTTGTATTTTAGAATATGCATGACAAGCTATCAGAAGGACAAAGGAGGAATTGTGATAGACCACAATCTACAATCTCCAGAGACCTAAAAATTGGGCGTATTTGCTTCTCTCACTTTTAGAATACTGATGGTAGAAAGCAAAGAGAAATTGAGAAACAATGTGATAAATTTAACATAGAAATGTGTTATGAAAGAGATCTGATAAAAACGAGTAGAAAAACTTCAAAGCTGTTAACTTGAAAAATGTTAACTAACATGGCATAAAAATCTATTTGGAAGGTTTTTATGACTCAGAAGTAATAGATTTTTTGATGTGCTAAACACGATTTTCTTTTTAGGGAGAAGACGGGAGATGGAGGGAAATCCAAGGAGTAGATGGAGAAGGGAGGTTAATTACTTAATTTTCTAATTTCTATGCAGCATAAGATTGATTTCTTCTTGTCAGCCTATTTATGTTCATCCAATTAATCTGATTTTAGCTGTCACTAAATAAAATACACTATGTGTTTTATTATGTGGTACTCAAGCCTAGTTTACTTTACTGACCAGGAGGCAAGTAGTAAACCTGCTAGTTTCCTATATAATATGTTTCCTTCTATATTCTTTAGTAGAAGAGTTCCACATATTGAATTGCAGTGTGCCCAGGATTACTTGTAGCTAAGGTTAACCATGTGACCCAATTTTAGCCAATAAAAGGTAAAAAGAAATCTAGTGAATGAAGCTTCCAGGAAATAAAGCCCTTCTCTTCTAAATGAAAGGAGGCAAACTCAGCTGGCAGATGACATTTGTGTTTTTTCTGCTTGCTGTGATAACTTCATGCCTGAAAGTATGGGAGCCTTCTCATGATCATAAAGACAAAGGTCATATCACAGAACGATACAGATACAGAAAGAAGTTGCTTCCTAGCTAGGCATAGTGGCTCACGCCTGTAATCCCAGCACTTGGGAGGCTGAGGTAGGGGGATCTTTGCAAGTTTGAGACCAGCCTGAGCTACAAAGTGAGCTCAAGATCAGCCTGAACTGCATAGTGAGACCCTATCTCAAAGAGACAAAAAACAAAACAAAAAAATAAACTGTTCTTTAGAAAGAAAGAGAGAAATAAAGAAAGAAAGAAAGAAAGAAAGAAAGAAAGAAAGAAAGAAAGAGAGAAAGAAAGAACTTGCTTCTTTGTGCAGTAGTCTCATGCCTTAGCTGTTCATCTTTGATATCCTTTTAAATGAAATATGGTCTCATATTTGTTTAGGCCACTCTAATTGGCCTTCATTCCTTGCATCGAATGTAATGTTAAGTGAGTCAGTTTAGGCAGCTACTTCTGTGGTGGGAATGGAGAGCAATTGTTTTATTGTCTGTCTCTATGTGTGCCTATATAATTCACATTAAAAGTATAAAACAGTTAAAGTTATCTTGAGGAGTATCTCCCCTAAGGGAAGTTAAAACATTTGACAGGAAGAAGTGAAGATACAGAGCCTCTGTCGATTTAAATTTTTGTAAGACCTTCTGTCTTAGCTTCAATTTTCCTTAACTCTTCATTTGGAAAATGTTTTGAAACTTCACCTTCCCTGTTCTTCATATCCATCACACGCCATCTTTGATACCCCTCTCCTGCCCTGCTTGCCTTTCATTCTTGGTTGTCACAAATGTATACTTCTCTGGACACATTTTTACGATCTGTTTTCCATCTTTGAGGACATGAAAAATAGTTTACTTCAATTCTATTATTCCACTGAATGGGAAACAAGGAGAAAAGATAATAAAATAATTGCTCAGATGAAAACCTCCAAATGTAACAAGGCTTACTGGGAGTCAATTGTGTGTGACAAACACTGATTACAATGGCAAGCACTGACAGTACTTTCAGGATATGTAGGCCTAGTGCTAAACATCATTTATGGTTTATCGATTTTTAATTCTCCCAGCCACACAGTGAGGAAGGATTTATAACATCTTCATTTAATAGATGAGAGAACTCTGGATTGGAAAAGTGAAGTAACTTCTCAAGGTCACATATCTACCTATACTTCACTCCAGGAGCATCTGGAAAATAGAATGCTGAGCTCCTCAGCCTTTATCGTAGCACATGTCAAATACATCAGCCCACACCAGCTGTCAGAGTGAAGATTGAAACTAACATATAATTAGTCTGTCACAGATTAATGAGGCTTCCAATTATCATTGCATGTTAATCATTTATGGGTAGTTTAAGGATAGTTAAAAGCTCCATTCATCCTCTCAGTATATGAAAAACTACTATACCATATCGCAGGCATTGAACTAGGCTATAGGAATGTAACATGGTCCAATCCCATTTCTTGACCTCAAGAGATTTATTCTATAGAGGGAGAGTGAGAAGTAAATAGGTGAGTAAGCGATTTTGTATACTGTCCAAGCATGTAATGGACAGACTTCAGGCAGGACATCTTGGAGGCTGTAACATCTATGCTATTTCCTTCAAGAGAGCAGTTACGGGACTGGGGATATAGCTTAGTAGCACCGCGCCTACCTGGCATGCGCAAGGTCCTGGGTTTGATTTCTAGTGTCGAAAGAGAGAGAGAGATATCAAGTCCTCAACAAGTTAAGGGAATGAGAGAGGGAGAAAGCATAAAATGAATGAAGGCAAAAATGAAAAAACAGCACAGTGTATCGTGGGATGCGAAGTGGAAGGGTGGTTGGAATGTTGACTCCTGGGACTATACGGCGAGAAATAAGTTGAGGGTTGGTTAGAAAACAGCAATGGGAATATAAAATGGCTTTAATCAAGGAAGCAATATGATCAAATTTGTATTTTAGAGAATTCCTGTGGCTGTTCTATAAAGGAAACACTAGGAAGAGATTTTTAGTTAGGTTTAAAAATTTTTTTGTACTGCCTTTGTTTTTTACAATTTTTGTTTTCATACTATTTATAATAAATACCAGAAAATTAAAGAAGAGAATCAGATTCTTTGCTTTATCACAAACACTTCACGACCCTAGTTCCATATAGGAGTTGAGGCTTTTTAATGTATACTTAGATAATTTGGTATAAATTGCTTCAGGTGAATAAGAACTACTCTTATTATGGATTTGGGACAGAGGAATATGTAGAATTTAATGCATTCATACATATCTGCCTATGTTTGTTCAAAACTCTCTATGGTTGATCAGGAAGTGCTGTATAGATGAAAAATACACTATATTTTCCAAGCATCAGCATATAAAAAATCTTTGCTCCTGTTTCTGAAAGCTCAAAGACTGTGACTTGAAGACATCTATTTAAGTTCAATTCTAAAACATTCTTATCATGGTTTGAAAACATTTTGTTGTTGCTGCTGTCTGTTGTGCTGGAGATGAAACCCAAAACTTTGCAAGGGTTCTATCCCTAAGGTACATCCTTAACTTTCATTTAAAATAATAATAATAATAACAATAATAGTAGTAGTAGTAGTAGTAGTAGTAGTGGTGGTGGTAATAATAGTAGTTATGGTAGTAATACTCCTTTGGCTTCTCTGTACCGCCCTAGAGCATGAAACAATGATGGTAATAGGTAATTATGTAAACGGAGACTGCTTCAGTTGCAGTAAATATTAGTGCTAGTTTTAAATACTTTGATCCATTTTTGTGCTCAATGACCTCTTTAGGAGAATGTAGAAGGAAGTACAGTACCACTTCCAGCGTCATATCCAATAGTGATGAGTCTCTGCAACAATCTTCGCGGTGTGACTCAAAGTCTATGTACAATGAAGATTGAAAAATAGAGAGACATACTGAAAAGATGAAACTCTCACTTGTGGATACCACATTTACCAGCAATGAACAGAGAACATTTAACTTGATCAAATTTTAAGGTTGCAATTTCTGAGTTTCATTTTGATCTGTATTTGACCTTTCTAGATGACACACTTATTAGTTTAGAGTGTAAGAAAAATTTGTGAGTCAGTGCTAATTTGATTTAAAAGAATGCTAATGTCTCACAGAGGAAAAAGAAATTCCATATGGTTAACTCTATATTCAAAATGAAGTTTTTATTCTTCACTTTGATATTTTTCATGAATGGTAATAATTTCTTACTTTTGACCTTCTTCTTCCTCCTCCTTTTCCTGTTCCTTTTTTTCCTCCTTCCCCTTCTCTTCTTTTTCTAAGATCTTTGTGCCATTTTCTAGCACATGCCTTTGTACTAGAATCTCTCTATATCCTATTTTTCATATTTAGATTTTATAAAATATATGAAATACTACCACAAGGGATTTTTACAATGATCAAGCAAGATAATTATGAGGAAAATATTGTACGCAATATCATATATATATATATATATATATATATATATATATATATATAAAATGAGTGGAATTGGAACCAAGTCTCTACTCCTTAGAAAGCAGAGGTTGTAACACAAAGGCAAGAGAAGGTTAGGTTGGCAACAGATGTAGGTAATTTCTTTTCATGTTTTTGTTCCCCTCTTCCAAATTCAAAGTGAAGAATATCAAAAGAATTATTCATTAATATCCTTACACATTTTAAGAAGACCAAAAGTAATTTGAAAGGAATTTAATAAAATGAGCAGCTGCTGTATGCTCTGTGATTATTCTATATTCTTCTTATTATGGCTGAAACTTGCCTTTCAACTTTTAAGGGTAGTAGATACCACATTGCCTTAAGTCTGGTTGTGAGATTCTTGTCCAGTGGTGGCAAAGCTATGGCACATGTGCTGCAGTGGGGACACAGCCCTCTCTGTCAGCATGCAAGCCAAGGGCATGAATTGTTTTTTCTAAGCTTAAACCTCATTATTCAGGTTTAATGGCAGTGTTGGCATTTTGCAATAAATAACTGGGTTTTGAGTTGTAGTTTGGGCACTTGGTCTCTAAAAAGTTTGCCATCACTACTCTGTAAGACTTTGTATCAGAGCTGAGATCCCTAGGATCATAAAAGAACCTGTATGAGACCATGGTTGTCACTATCTTTACTGTTGCTACTCTCGGGCCTAACTCTCCACTCCATGAGACCATAAAACTTGTGTAACTTTTCAGATTCTCCCAGTTGCCTCCTCCTTTATCTCATTCAGCTGGTGCCTCACCTAAACCTCACTGCTTTATTTTGGGCTTGAATGATACACCCCTTGGCAGGATATAGGATTTCATTTCCCGAGCGCCACCAAAGGAGAGGTATGTAATAGTGACATATAGAAACTCAGGAGTGTTGGTTCTCTACAGAGTGAACTTGATCGATAGGAAGTAGGAGATGGAAAGGATCTGTACTAGTCAACTTTGTGTCACTATAATGAAATACTGGACACAGGCTACATATGAAAGAAAAAGTGGTTTATTTTGGCTCATAGACTTGGAGGTTAGAGTCCAAGATCTGGTGACCCCATTGGTTTGGGCCTCTAGTGAAGGTGGTACATCCTGTTGGAAAATGAGAGGAATGATTGCTCATATTGTGGGATAGCAAGCAGAGAGTGATGGGTTGGGCAGGGCCCTACAAGCCCTTTTGAGGGCACACTCAATTGATTTTATGACCTTCTATTAGGCCCTAACCTTTGAAGGTCTGTAGCACCCCTGAATACTGCTACCCTAAAGATCAAGGCTGTAATATATGGACCTGTAGGGAACCCTACTCATATTCCATCTATGAAGCCATCGTAGCAGCCAAGATTATTGTCTGACTCAGCAGCCGCCTTTCTTAATAAGATTAAATTTCCAAACGAAGTCTTGCTGTTGGAGAGCTTTACAACATCTATTTTAAACACGAAGTCATGGATTAAGTCATTTGGTAGAGAACATCAGACTGAGACTCAAGTTTCACTAACATCTTAAGATAAAGAAGGAAAAGTACTCCTTGCTTGTATCTCCAAGAAAACAATAGACACTAATTTCTCATTTCATTGTCATACTACTCTAGCAGCTCTCTGCATCAATGTTCCATATAGGAATTCAAGCAGTTGAAGAATAAAGGAGAAAATGTGTTAAAATTCCACAGAACACTTCAAAGATGAGTAAGGTTTTGTTGAGGTTCCTAGAACGCAAAGATAAGTAATTTCCTCTATGAAACTGTAACTATCACTGTAATCTGCCAAAATTGTCTAGGTAAATAGTTAAGGTGAAATTGTTACACAGAAAAAACCTGCTTCTCTGCTCCTTAAAGGTAGGATGATAAATTAATCTAGAAAAGGGGAGTATTATGACAGTCTGTCATCACCATGAAGGAGGCATAGTATTTTATTGCCTAGAGGTTTACCAATGTAGTAATAGGGGTTTAGTTTATAAGTAGGATATATCTGTGTACTTTTTCTACTGGAGAGAGAGAGAGAGAGAGAGAGAGTAGCTGATGTAACTAAATAGATGAAAGTTGTTTTACAATTAGTTGTATACAATTAGAAATAAGAAAGTAAAATGATGAGCACTTGCAAATTATATTATTATAGACAAAATATTCTGGATCTTTAACTGAAAAATAAATAAAGAAACTAAGAAAATTTTACAATTAATAAATCAAATTAAAGATTTTTTACATATTTGGTTAGAAAATATATGGACAGAAATGTCCCATTTACAAAAAGAAAGAAGAAATAAAACGTCTAAAAGAAAAGAGTACAAGATCTGCAAAATGCAATTATAAAATTCTACTGAAAAATAAAAGAGGAAAATAAAGAAAGGCACATCCTATTCTTGGATACACAATCCTATATCACAAAGACAACACTTCTTAAATTTTTACCATTATTCAAACTAGAGTTCATATGGAAAAATAAATGTTTGAAAATTGCCAGCATAGCTCAGAATAAAAAAGGAATGAGTGAAGAAAGCTAGCCCTAGAAAAAATGAAGCCTGCTATAAGGTTACACTAATTGAATGGTGAGGTACATGACAGAGGAATAGGCTAGACTGTAGAGATAGAGCCAAGTACGTGGGAGGGTAATCAGGTCCTCTTAAGTGTGGTTGGTTTTGATGCAAATTTGTGCAACTTTTTTGAAGAATAATTACAAACAATATCTAATTAAGTTAAAGTGCACATATATTGACTTAGAAATTTTATTTTTACATTTTTTTTGTTTTTTTCAGCACCAGGGATCAAACTTACTACCTCACCCTTGCCAGGCAGTCGCTTATACCACTGAGCTAAATCCCTGGCCCAGTAATTTTATTTTTAGATATTTATCAAATAGACATACTCAGAACCATGAAAATATGTACTGCTCTATTTGTTGTAATATTTCTGTAACAGCAAACTAGCAAACACTGAAATGAATCCAATACAACCTAAACATCCAAAAGCAAACAAATAGTTAAGTAATTAATGTTGAACCTCAAACTTCTAGTAAAAGAAGAGCAGGCTAAACCAAAAGCTCATACAAGGGAGGAAATTATAAAGACCAAAGCAAAAATTAACACACTAGAAACTAAAAAAAAAAAACAAAAACAAAGAATCAATGAATCAAAGAGTTGGTTCTTTGAAAGATTAAATAAAATAGACAAACCCTTAGTCAACCTTACCAAAAAAAGGAAAGAAAAGACTCAAATCCACTCAATTAGGAATGAAAAGTGTGAAATCACAACAGATCCTGAGAAATCCAGAAAATCATCTATACCTACTTTGAAAGCTTGTATTCTAATAAGAAGGAAAATACAGAAGAAATGGACAGATTCCTAGATACATATGAATCACCAAAACTGAACCAAGAAGATACAAAAATCCTAAATAACCCAATATCAATAAATGAAATTGTAGATGTAATTAAAAATCTATCAACAAAAAAAGTCTAGGCCCTGATGGATTCACTGCTGAATTCTACAAGAAATTTAGTGAAGACATAACACCACTACTTCTCAAACTCTTTAATGAAATTGAAAGGGAAGCAATATTCCCAAATTCATTCCTGGAAGCAAGCATTACCCTGATTCTAAAACCAGAGAAGGACCCAATGAAGAAAGAGTATTATAGGCCAATCTCCCTAATGAACATTGATGCAAAAGTCCTCAATAAAATACTAGCAAACAAAATGCAGCAAATCATCAAGAAGATTGCACACCATGGTCAAGTGGGATTCATCCCAGGGATGCAGGAATGGTTCCACATATGTAAGTCCATAAATGTAATACACCATATTAACAGAGCCAAGGACAAAAATCATATGATCATCTCAACAGATGCAGAAAAAGCTTTTGACAAAGTCCAGCACCGATTCATGATAAAAACCCTATGGAAAATTGGAATTGATGGTCTTTATGTCAATCTGATAAAGGCCATCTATGATAAACCAACAGCCAACATCATACTAAATGGACAAAAACTGAAAGCTTTCACTCCAAAATCAGAAACAAGACAAGGATGTCCACTGTCTCCACTCTTATTCAACATAGTCCTGGAAACTTTAGTTGGAACAATTAGACAAGAGAAAGAAATAAAAGGAATAAAGATTGGAAAGGAAGAAGTTAAACTATGGTTATTTGCAAATAACATGATACTCTACTTAGAAGACCCCAAAAACGCCACCAAAAAACTTCTAGATTTAATAAGGAAATTCAGTAACATAGCTGGTTACAAAGTCAACACTCAAAAATCAATAGCCTTCTTGTACACAGATAACAAACTCACTGAGAGAGAAATCAGGGAAACAATACCTTTTACCATAGCATCCAAAAGAATGAAATACCTGGGAATCAATCTAACAAAGAATGTAAAAGACCTCTACATTAAAAACTATAGTACTCCAAAAAAGGAGATTGAAGAGGATATTAGAAAATGGAGAGATATTCCATGGTCTTGGGTAGAAAGAACCAATGTAGTGAAAATGGCCATACTTCCAAAACTTATACAGGTTCATTGCAATCCCAATCAAAATTCCAACAGAATATCTCACAGAATTAGAGAAAACAATCCTAAAATTCATCTGACCAGAAGAGGCCTAGAATAGCAAAGGCACTCCTGGGCAACAAAGACAAGACAGGGGACATCACAAATCCTGATTTGAAATAAAGCTACTGTGATAAAAACAGCATTGTACTGGCAAAAAACCAGACCCAAAGATCGATGGAATAGACTAGAGGATGCAGAAGCAACTGCAGACACACTAAACCACCTCATCTTTGACAAAGGTACCAAACACATTTACTGGAAGAAAGCCCCTTTAATAAATGGCTCTGGAAAAACTGGTTCTACACATGCTGAAGATTAAAGCTGGACCTATGTACTAAGCTAAATTGGAATGGATCAAAGATCTTAATATTGAAACAGAAACACTAAATCTACTGGAAGATAGAGTAGGTAAAACTCTTGAAGACATTGGTGTAGGCAAAGATTTTATGAACAAAACCCAGATTACACAGAAACTATTGCAAAGAATCAACAACTGGGATCTCATCCTACTGAAAAGCTTTTGCCCAGCAAGAGAAATCACCAACAGAGTGAAGAGACAACCCACAACGTGAGAAAGAATGCTTACCAGCTGTTCCTTAGACAAAGGATTACTACTGAGAACATATAAAGAACTCAAAAAAAATCAGTCCTCCCTAATTTAAAGACCCAATGCAAAGATGGGCATCTGAAATGAATACACACTCTCAGATGAAGAAATAAGAACAGCAAATAAATATATGAAAAAATGTTCAACATCATCGGTCATTCAAGAGATGTAAATCAAAACAACACTGAGATTCCACCTCATCAGAAAGAATGGCTAGTATCAAGAAATCAACCAATAACAAATGCTGGAGGGGATGTGGGGAAAAAGGAACCCTTCTTCACTGTTGGTGGGAATGCAGACTGGTGCAACCACTGTGGAAATCAGTGTGGAGATTCCTCAAAAGACTAGGACTAGAGGTCCCATTCAACCCAGATATTCCCCTTCTGAGTATCTTCCCAAAAGAATTAAAAACATCATACCACAGTGATATATGTGCACCCATGTTTATAGCAGCACAGTTTATGATAGCCAGATCTTGGAAACAACCTAAATTCCCATTGACTGAGGAATAGATAAAAAAGATGTGGTATTTTTATATAATGGAGTACTACTCATCCATAAAGAATGAAACACTGGACACTTTTATTAGTAAATGGAAGCACGTTGAGAACATACTCATTAATGAAATAAATAAGACACACATGTGCAAACATTGTACTGTTTCATTAGTGTGACAAGATTAAAAATATGTATATGTGTATGTATATGTATATAAAAAGTTAAGATAGTTTAAAAAATAAAAAGAAATAAAAATGATCGTGGAAGACAAAAACAAAACAAAACAAACCTCTCCTCAAAAAAAAATGGTTGAGTAAATAACAAATCAGTCACATCATAGAATATGAGCAAAATAGTGAAATTGTTTCTTGGAGATTTGCAGTATACAATAACATACTAAAGGCTTGAGGAATCTTGGACAAGGAAATTATTTTTTGTATTCACTTTGTACCCAACTTTCCTCAAATTTATTTGTTCCTGGAAATTCTTTTTTATATTACGAAATTTTGAAATCCTTGTGTAGTGTCATCAAGGCTAGATATCTGCCATCTTCCTTATACTTTAGTGCCATCTCTATTCATCATGTGTATGAGCCAGTCTGATATTTGTCACTTCCAGCTCCATTACTGATCTGGAATGACAACTTTCCTCATTAGATCATGCACTCAGACATTCACTTCCTTTAGCATGAGCTCTCTACTGGCCATTGACATCTTATTTCAAAGATTGGCAGTCTTCTTGGTTTGAAAATAATGGAAAAATATGAGAAATGACTAGAACTCTGACTGCCATCTGGTTTTGCTGTCATACTGTCACTTGAGTCTGTTTGTCACTGAGAACATGATGAGCATACTTGGCTTGTGATGTTGAGGGTCCTACACTCCCACCTACCTGTCACTGGGGGCAGGAAACAGAGGGGCGCCAAAGATCCTAATCCCCAGAGTTAGCATTTTCCTATGTTTAAAGCACCTCACAACTCAGACAAAAGCCCCCTGATTTATATTTTGTGTTATATACTGTCTGTTGATCTTGATTTACAGCTGAGTTTAAGTGTGTGTGGGTGTGATGTGAAACTAAGTTTCAGTCTTCTAGCCTGTCTTAAACTCAGTGGCAGAGGGCAGTGGTGGGGTGAATGATGAACTTGTACTGAACTCGTCTGCTTCCTGTTCGGTTGGCATGAATATATTATTGAGCAGAAAAAAAAATCTCACTGAGATTGAAATGGCCCAACTACAATTCAACCTGGTCTTGCTGCCGCCAAGACATCCACAGATGAGCGTCCGTGTATGTCCCTGGAGTATCCTCTACTGGCTGTTGGCAGGATGAGCTGTGTTAGGGAAGTGACCAGAAACCAAGGATAAAGAGTGCTGGACAGGAAGGTTCTAAGAGTGAGGATCTACTCAGTCCACTGTGTTTCCCTTGTCACCTCCACTGTCTGACCTCCAAAAGTCCCTTCTATCAACTATCTCCGCTCAATCGTCAGACAGATACTCATGTTATATTGTCCACTGCTTTCTTAGAATGTCCCACTAAAAATCCCTGTGTGCAGTCTCTGTCAGAATTTAGCTGCAATTCACAGACAACAGGCCTTATAAATCACGCACTTACGTGTTCTTCAAGTGATAAGATTTCCTGCACCAACCATGGACCTCTCCTAACTCCATTTGACTGACTCAAGCTAAGAAGTACTTTTTTGAGTTTCTTTTTTTTTCCCCTTTATTCTGTCAATGAGGAAATTATCTTAAGCACCAATGTTAAGAGCCAAATAAGCTGGAGGAGGAATTAAAATAGCATCAGCATATGTAATGATTGGGAGGAAAACGAGAAACGCTGAAAACTAGAGGTTGTATAAATAATTTGGTAATCTCTGGGTATTATGAAACCTAACTCTGGTCCCTAGACAATGTTGATTATTGTCTCTTCTTGAATGAGAATTCAGTTTGGAATGTCAGTGATCTGTGGTGCTTGCTGTCTTAGAAATACCACCTGCAAAACTGGTTGTGGTGGGAAGTGTAGCCACTACAAGAAACCATCTGACGACTCTCCCATTTACTCACTGCGTCACAGACATGCCCAGGGCACTCTGTGATAGCGTCTTCTTCTCCTCTGTCATGGAATGAAAAGAAGCAGATGCTACAATCCCCAACAGGAACTGGGTGCTTCTTCATTCTCATCATTCCTGTCATGTTTGCAGCTCTATCTCATGTACTTCTTCCAGGAAATACACTTCATTTGTGCAACCTGGAAAGATTCTTAACTGTTTGGATACTGTCACCTCTTCCTATACTCCGTTTTCTTGAACATAACTCAGTAAAAACTGATCATGTGGCATAGAATAAAGAATTCCCTTCAGGTTCCAGACCTCTTCTTCTACCACTCAGAAGAATGGACTTTTGCCTGCTCTCTACCATCCTACTGAGTGGATAAGCAGATGTCTGGAAATCTCAATTAAGTAGAAAAAGATTTTTCTTACATTTAGCCTTTATTTTTCACTCTAAAAATATTTTCTGATACTTTTGCCCCATTTTAGTTTTTTATGTATAGCAACTGGCACACAGCATTTTTTCTGGAATTGAAAATGTACTGCATTGGAAATCCAAGTATAATAAAATTTATGTTTGAGAGAAGTTTGGTTTCAAAATATATTAGCTGCTCTGAATGAAATCACTCCTATGAGAGCTGAAATAAGTTTTATTGGCTTTCTTCCTAGACTTTAGACCTTCATAAAGTTGATTCTCTGCCCTTTCAACTACTTCTGGTAGTCCACGAGGGCAGAGCTATAGGTAATGTTCAATCTTCATGTTCCAGTTCCTTGATTCTTGACCTCTTTTTGTGCCCCAGCATCTTTCTGCTTTCTATTTCCATTCCCACAGATAGTCACTGTCCTTAGTTTAGCAAGACCTGTAAGTTACTCTTGTTACTCCCAAGAGGATGATTGTCTTCCATTGGAATTTGGCTTTGTTGAGTTAGTGGAGCCTACAAGTATTACCAGGGATGTTCTATCAGGGTGTGATATGTCAGAGTACACCTTTCTCCTTTTATCCTGTTTATGTCCCCCAAATCTCCAAAATTCTTAGGTTGGAACCTTCATCCCAATGGGATAGTGTCTAGAAGCTGGACCTTTAGGAGATGATTAAGTCTTGAGGACGGAGCTTTTATGAATTAGTGCATAATAGCAAGAGACCAGACAGGTGAGGATGTAATGAGAAGTCAGTAGTTTGCAACCTGAAAGAGGGCTCTTACCAGAACCTGATCATGCTGGCACCTTGATCTTTGACTTCCATCCTCCAGAACTGAGAAAGAGATTTGTCACCTAGCCTATTGGTATTCTAGTTTTGAAGCCTGAATGGACTAAGTTATGCCCATTTGGATATTACTCTGTTAAAAGTACAAAACCACTGCTGTTTGTGCCCCAACAGAACTCGTGGTAAAATGACTTTTCAGTTTCTTACCTTGAGTGCTATGCTTCACCATGAGAGTCGGGCACAAGCTGACAGGGAATTAGGCTGGGAGAGACATACCCTATTCTAGTCAAAAGTTTCTCCTCTCCAACAACCATATCATTGTTGCAGAGCTGAAAGGTCTCAGGTCCCCAAATCATGGATTTTGGGGGTAAATTTCTCCCCAGTTTGTAAACATGCAAGATGTGTCTGAAACTCCCTGCAGCACACAATTTACATGCAATTTGAAGACCCCTTCCTCAGTAAAAATCATAGAGAAAAAAGAAAAAAGATGTTGGGAATTTTAAAGGGCAGTAGAGCACATGGCAGTAAGCACATGACATTTTCTTGCAGTAATGTCTTATAAAAGATCAAGAAAGTTACAAGATATTAATCTTAGAACACTATTCTGGGAAGGGAGACAGAATGTTTAGGAGGGACAGGCTGAGACATCAAAAGGGAGTGGATGGGAGGCAGGATGTGTATTGGAGGTGGGACTTTGTGCATGGAAGTCAACAATTTCTGGCTCTTAAATTTGTGCCTTGATTAAAAGAATTGTATACTATTCACAAAGATTCAAGAAGTGATAATACTCATTTAGGGAAGGGTATGGTAAGAGAAACTCTGTCTTTCACAGTTAATTTAGTGCTCTGTGATTTTTTTCCTTTCAGTTTTCACCGATAATGATTTTCCATGTGTGATAGAAAGTTAGAAGTAAAACACTGTTCTATGCAGTACTCTAGGCAGAAATATAGGTCAGAGCCTTATAAAGGACAGACTTCTGCTTTGAGATTTTGAGTAATGGCGTCTGAAGTGGGGAGACATGCTCACAGGTCATTTTTCTGTTTCTTTGTAGAAGGCACCCTGAGTCAGACTCATTTTCTTGAAGGTATTTAGAGCCTCAAGAACACATTTGTCTTTGGATTTGTGGTTTAACGGAACAAAGTCAACAGAGATACGTGGTAGCCTCCACTGAGTTGTCTATGATTAAATAAGTGAATTAACAAATACCGTTCTCCAATTATTAAGAAAATTGCTTAACTAATGTACTTTCAGATGCAATGCAGAAGGAAACCTTTGTCCCATTGTGTGGGAATAGAAATAGTTCTGTTGTTAATATAATGTGCTAAAGGGTTTTTTTCCTTAGGCATTTAAAACCAGTTCTGCAGATTTGCGTGGCTCGTTAATTGATTTCCAAATATGATTTTTTGAGTGGAAGAATTTCAGAAATGCATTACATTTTAATGAATGGATGAGAAAGGAAAAGAATCCAAGGGTAAATTATAATGTGAGTTATCTACATTTATCGAGCAAGAACATTCATTCTTTTTCAAATAGAGTATTTAACTTTATTTTCTTGGCAATAAGTAAGTATAGAATGGAAATAAACACTATCTGAAATAAATGAGCCTATATTTATCATCATAAAGTATACTTAGTATTGTACTGTTCCTCTACTTATTTGGGAAAGAAAGCAAAAATTGTCTAATATTTTGTATCAAATAGCTGAGAAGTAAGTAAATGTTTTAGGTTGTTTTTGTGATCTTTACTGTATTTCAAAATAATTGTTCAATATTTTTAAATGAAGACTCTACATGGACATGATTTATTTCTGTTAAGAAAAAAATTGAAAGTCACTTGTCCACAATAATGCAACTATTATCATTTTGATATATTTCCCCCATTTCCACATGTGTTGTATAAATTGGTTATAATTTTATGAATATGATCCACAGGTTTTAATAGCAAAAAGAGTTATGGTATTTTTTTTGTTTGGTTTAACCCTCCACCAAGAAAGCTGCAATTCACATATTAAAACTAAATTCTTTATTACATTTTAAACCTTCACGTCCAAAGTACAAAGACCAATAGCAAAAAAAAAAAAAAAAAAAAAATCACTAGCAAAGCACTTCTTGGGAGTTCACCAACAGGAGGCCTCATCCTTGTTTCCTTCAGGAATCTCCAAAATGCTGGTGGGACCCCTGCTGGT
The DNA here is from genome assembly GCA_004365215.1 of Cuniculus paca. Classification (NCBI taxonomy): domain Eukaryota; kingdom Metazoa; phylum Chordata; class Mammalia; order Rodentia; family Cuniculidae; genus Cuniculus; species Cuniculus paca. The sequence continues at coordinate 17,036 of RJWT010003465.1, read as the reverse complement.
ATTTTTATTCCTTAAAGGCATATTAAATTCATATTCACTGTCTTCACTTCCTTAGTTATTCATTGTACTGACGTCTGCCTTTTAAACTGCATTTGTAAAGGTCGTCACATGCCTTTCTAACTGCCAAATTCAGCGTGCTCTTTAGTCTTGGTGACATGTAGGATGGGATCACATCCTCACTGAAAGTTTCTCTTCCTTTATCTTACATACATCCAGTCTCTGTTTTTATTTGTTGCCTAGTTTACTTCCTGTTGATATCTCTATTACTTTTTCAGGCCTATTTCCTCATGCTTTCTGTATTTATTGCCCTCAAAATTCTTGCAACTCTGTAAATGTTGTCAAAGGATAAACAGCATCAGCAATAGTAGAAGCTGCTGTACAATTCCTGCGCAATCTGTAATTTTAATAACACACTCAGGTGATCCACTTGCATATCAAAGTTTGAGACACATTGCCTGAAATGATAGCATTCATTAAGGGTCTTCTTTTTTTTTTGTCTTTTCTTGGATGATCACATCTGCACCAGGCTTTGACATTTATATCCTTATGACTTTCAAAATAACTCCAACTAGATATATCTTTGAGTGCCAGGCATTCATTTGGATTTGCTTAGCTACTTCCATATCCCATAGGTGCCCAAATTAAATATTTCTAATATTGAGCTAATTTTCATTTCCTCCTGTTTGCTCAAACATCCAGTGTGAAACTCACTATCCTTGACTTCTTTTTCCCATCGGGGTGGAATACACTAATATAGGAGCATTAACAACAGAGCATACCATGGGAACATTTGAAATTAAATGCTCCTATTTTATGCTGTCATTTTTTCCTCTCTCTTGTACCCAAAATGAGGAGAAAGAAGTTCTCTGAAGGTCATCTGTCAGACCTGGTTTACTTGCAGCTTCCTGAGAGCATGAGAGAATGTTCATTTTTAGAAAATGCACATTTGAATAACTCAGCTGTTTTCATTTGTTTTTAAAAGTTTGAAATCAAAGTAGAGGAGGAATTGAATTCTAAACAAGTTGCCTAAGAGGGGAAGAGTAAATCCTTCCTTAATGCAAAGGATGGCAAAAATGTTTATGTCCTGATTTGCCTTTTGATTGTAATGGAAAGGAACTATCTATCTAGAGTACTTAGTAAGTTCACCCAAAGATGCTGTTTTCCTATTCTTAAGGCTACGTGCTTTTCGGAAGCAATTGTTTAAGTCAAATTTTCCTATACAGAACTTCAATTGCCCCCTTAATAACATCTAGACTTGACTTAATCTATTTGTAATGAACTGAAATGACATGTGTGGGTCAGGGACTGTTGATTGCCTACCAGGATCCGGCATCTTGTCTTCCTGTGGGCAGAACTCTGCCTTGATTTGAGGTTTCTCTCTTCTTCAGGCATCAGTATGCAGAGCAGCCCGCCTGAGTGAACAGCCACAAAACTTAGCATCTCTAACCCTTTTGTGCTTCTCCTGCCTCACTCAAGACTAAGAATCACCCTCTGGTAACTGCTGCCCTCTGGACAAGCGATAGCTGCTTGCTCAACGTTTTGTTCAGAACCCCAGAGGAATATGTTGACTTCATTGGAGCCCCAGACTCCAGCACCACGAGACACAGAAGAGTCAATGCCAGCACAGGGACATGCGCCAGGCCCTTCCCCTGGTTCCTTTCTCAGCATTCCCTTTACTGTGAACCAGTGTTAAAGAGCTTCCTGCCTCGAAGTCTCTTAGTATCATCACTCACCTGGGTTGTGTCTGTACAGCATTTACTTTCTGGACTGCAAAAGGAGCCATCATCTCTAATACACTTTGTACAGGGAAAATGTGTTTGGTATGCCAAACATCTGATTTACTAAGCAACATTTGCTGCACGACCTGTGTGTGTAAGTGGATGGCTGCCAGGGTACCTGGACTGAGATGAATCAGGAATCAAGAGCCTTGAAATGAAAAATGGATTTGATTCCTAAATATGGCTATGACTATGCACAGGAACAGATTTAGGGGAGTGAAGCCCATAGATGGTTGAATTCAGAAAAGGGGAGAAACACTAGCAATCTGATGTATTCATTTATTTCCTCCCTCACCCACTCTGCTAGAAACAGAGTGGTTCATCCTCTCTTTATCTAATGCTCCTTGATATCCTGAGATAAAATGCAAATCAGGTCACTGAGTCATGCGTGCATCCCCCAGAGATGCTCCTACATGATGAGTAAGGGGCACCAGTTCAATGTTTTCAAATAGAAATTTGCAGAAGAACTGGCAGAGCAAACATCTCAGTTTGGCGTGACTTTAAATCTTTAAACCAGTGTACAACATTAGGGCTTTATTACTCTTCATTGGTTTGAAAAAAAAGTAGAGCCAATAACTTGAATTATACGCATTTCATGGGCTCCATCTGGGATTGATTTCTTTGTAAATTACCAATTACTTGTAACTGGCCAAATCCTTTTAAGAGGATTAGAAGCATGATGAAATAATACAAGAGAAATAGCCATTTTTCTGTAGTTTTCCAAAAGAGATGGAAAAGTAAGAGTTGGTTAAATAGGTTAATCAAACAAGGGAACAATGAAAGCATATGATTTGAATAGATGGCCCTGTGGTGGGGAAGTGGGAGCCGTGTCACTGGGGTCACCAGCTCAAGAGCAAATTTTACCTCTGGCACTTTCTGGCTGTGGAGTATGGGGAAGATATTGAGGCTGTCTAAGCCTCCGTTTCTGCTCTGTAAAATGGAGAGAGTAATAATAATGGACACCTACTGCTCTTGTTGTTTGGCCAGGATGATCATCCTGGACAAGGGATGCTGCTAATGAAAGTCCTTGAGTTCAGAATGTTATGGTTCTTTGGGGACTTTGATAGACCAACCAATCTGAGGTCAATTCCATGTTCGCTTTTGAGATCCAGCAGAAAAATCAATTTTAGAAAAGAAGCCACTTCATGCTTTAAAAACAGCACAATTCAAAGTTTATTGTCTTCTTCTTCATAACCTCTCTGTGATTCTCCTTACGAAAACAATATTGCAACAAACAGACGAAGGACAAACAGCATAATAGTAACAAAATCTCTCCCATTATTTTAAGGGAGGAGTTCATTTACTGTTTTACTTAGGCTGCTCTGTCACTTTTGGCTTCATCAAAAAGTTCAAGATGAAAACCAGTTTGGTAGATTGCCCCCAAATGACATGAACCTACAGAGGCTCTTGAGCAGTCCTCTTCCAATTTTCTCTACTTCAGGATCCCACGAAGGTGCTGATGGTGTCATGTACTGAAAAGAGGAATCCTGGGGTTGAAGAGGGGAATAAGATGTGGGCATATGTTCTTTGGATAGACACATTTGAGATGCCAGGTGGACATCCAGGTGTAGATATATAGCCAAGAGCTAAGGAGATGGCTGAGAGAAGCAGTTGCTTTAGACTTTAGCATTGTGCTCTTTGAGTACTAGAACTTTCTCAGAGACCTTCTAGGGCACTGAAGTGGGCTGGGGAGAGTGACTCTGGGTCTCCCTATCCTACCCTACCTCAACCAGAGCACTCTCTCTTTATTAGGTTCACATAATGATTTCTATAAAATTTCATTTGAAGGAAAAAAGGAGAGACATTTTTCTAGCTTTTTCTTTTAAAGCAACTGATCTGAAAGAATAAAAGTGGTGACTAAATACATAAAATATGCAGATGTTATTTGTTTGAGAAACACAAGGATATATTGTTTGACTAGTCATCTAAGCCAATTAATTCTGGGATGGAAGACAGAGGGAGGAATGAGAAACAAACCCGTCATAAATTATAGTCAGTAGTGGGATTATTTTATTGGCCTGATTCACTGACAAATTCTCCTAGTCAAGCGAATAATCTTCAGATATGTTATATACACCTCTCTAGATGATGTCAGCAGTGATCTTTTATGTATGATTTTAATTCTATGTGTCAAGAATCTAGTACAATCTCAGAACATGGGAATTATTTTATTCCAATTTGTATTTCAGCCTACTCAATGGACTGTGTACCATTTCTCTTTCTTCAAAATACACAGGATGTAAGTGAAGAGTTAGGAGAATGTATAGGCACATTTCTGTACCAAAACTTTATTTTCAACAAAAAGATAAGGTAATGTGCTAGCTGACAAAGCTGTTGAACAAGAGAAGAATGAAATCTTCAGGTTATTAAATCACGAAGTGGTACAAAGCACCATTGCATTCCTTGTGTTTCTTTCCTCCAAATTGCCCAATTCTGTTCTCCCCTTGCTGGACATTGTTCACATTTTTGTGTTTAGACATTACTACAGAGTGCTCTAGGTTTTATCTTGATTCATCATGGTCACTGAAGTGCCTTGTCTAGTGTTGATCTTACGTGAAATCATTGACAACCAACAGCAGAACCCCAGGACTCTGATGTGAGTGCTAGACCATCACCCATGCTGGGTTGCTTAACTCTCTGTCAATACTAATTGATTTTTAGTCCCATTGTGGCTTCATTAAAGATCTTTGTTTGATACCCTGGGTGGGTGGAAGGCATCCTAAGAGACAGGACTTTGGAGCCCTAATCTCTGATCTTTTCTTTCTTACACTGAAGATATTCTGATTTCTTTCAGAGACTGCCTTTTGATCTCTAGAGGGCAGTTGCCTTTAACTTTAAGGGACTGTCCTAATTCTTTCTTTTCAACTGGAAGGCCACAGTAAGGGATCATAACCCGATTTCTTTGTGCTCACAAGGCTGGGGTAACTGACCCTTTGTATGGCTAGCCAGTTCTTCAGGAGGTCTAGGCCACTGTGTGCATCAAAAGAGGAGGAGGATGAATTGAATGACACACTAGAGTCCTTTTTGCCAGAGCACTGCTTTCTGTATTGAACCAATGTGGCCATTTCATATCATCTAAAACTGGAAGGTTTGGTGATGTGAAGCATGTATCAAGTGATATCTAAAACATTTGTTTGCTTATGTTTGCAATGAATAAAGATATTTGAGCAATGGTTTATGGTCCTAGCTGCACAGTAGAATCCAGGGGAGCTTTAAAAAGACAGAACCTGGTTTAATTAGTTTGAGGTGGGATCAAATAGCTATTTATTTACTTAAGAAAATGGTCTGCAAGCAATTCTACGGAGACTCACTTGAAACACAAAAGGGTCCTTTGTCCCCAGTTTATACAGTAAATTATCCATTGAGGAGGGGAATGGGACTTTGTGATGCTAAGCATCCAGGCTTAGTATTTTTAAAATAGTGGTAACCTGTTTGTTTCCATAAGCCAATGAATTTTAGTGACTGACTATTAAAAAGCAATATCTAGTTAAAGACCCAGCTGATGAGCGAATGGTCTTGGAGCAAAGCAAAGCTGGCTGGTTTCTGCAAGGCTCTGGTGAGTTAAAATAGCTGCATCTGTGGTCATCCTCCTTGGCCTATAAACAGGATGAGGGAGCAGTCACAGTGAAAATGGGAGCGCCAGCGCCTGGCGCAGGGATGACAGGCAGACGTATAAACAGAGTCCGGGGAGGAAATTATGTTTACAGCAATTAAGAGGGAAACCCTAACCTCGGAAGCAACTGGGGGAGTTTGGTGCCTATAAATAGTTGGTCAGGTTATTTCCAACATTTGGTAATAACTTTTCACCAATAAATGTCTCCTATTATGTTTTGTAAATTAATCATTGTTCTGACACAGATGCAGCTGTCTATTGTTCTTAGGGTTTCTGCATAAAAAAATTATAGACTGAGCCACATTACTTCCTTGTGTATAAATAGCAGTGTGTTTCAAGTAACTGACTTACTGTATAAAAACTCCAAGGGAGAAGGTGCCTGAAATGTAAATATTGGGAAACTTCACCTCACCTAAGAGTCAGCACAAAGGGCCTTTAACACATTCCTGTGGAATTAATAGTGGTGATTATAAAAAAATATTCATTGCAAAAGGTATGGACTGAACAATGTTCTTTGCTGAAAATAAACTTTTGTAGATTAACTGATGGGATATAGACATAGAGAGGTAGCCGACTCATAGTTTAAATTAATAAGGTTCTTAGAATACATTATTTGTTAGAGTAGCTTTAATTGTATTCTAGCGGGAGGCACTGAAAATTTTATTAAAGTGAGAGAATGTTAGGTCACCCTAGAATTTGAAGATATTAATTTTGCATTTTTGGAGAAAAAAAATAGACTAGTGGTTGAGATCAAGGACTCTGAAATCAGACTTTTGGGGTGTATATACTATCTCAATCATTTTCTAGTTCTGAGAGATTTTAGGCAAGGCATTTAAAGGGTCTGCATGTCTTCCTTAGGAAATGGGGATGGTAATAGCATTTAAAGCTGTTGTAGGAATTAAATTATTTAGTATAATGAATCACTTGGAATAGCACCTGCAGACTTAAGTGCTTGGTGTAAATATCTGATACTTATGGGTTTGATTCTTCAGAGAGGGCTGAATACTTTTGAAATGAACTTTGACTCAGCAAGAAAACCTTAGAAACAATTTCTGTATATTGAAAATTGTTTTCTGAACTAAGACCTGGCACACTGTCAGTCAAATTTTATGCTAAGGAAGGAGGCCCAGGGAGCCCCCAAGACGGGCTCTATACCTTTTCATCAACTTAACTTGTCCTTCCTGTGATTTCTGAAGGGAAACAATATTTTCTTTGAACAGAAATCTCTGTTTCCATCTGAAGATGGAAAAAACCAAAAAGCAAGACTAATTAAAATAATTTCAAAAGGCTTTTGTTTACTGCATGCATAATATTTAAATGTCTGTTAGAGAAAGAGCTTTCATAAGCAGGGAGGACCTTGAAAGACAGAGAGAGCATCTGTAGCCCTTTGTCATACATTTCCTTTCATCTCCAGGGGTTTTACAAGGTTGCCTTATTAAACTCTGTGGTGACCTTGTGCAGACACAGTTCTGAGGCTTATTTGTTGATTGATTTTTCTGGAAAGCAGGCCCTGACAGAAGTTCTACAGGGGCCCCATGAGACCAGAGGCCTGTAGAGCGTCTTGCAGTTACTAAACACCTTCTTTAAATGTGACTGGAGAAGACCATGCTAAGACACCATCCATGGGCCCGCCACAACTGTGGAAAAGTCTCCCACACCGATGCTGTCCACTGATCCTTCCTAATAAAGCAAATTAAACCGATACAGCAATGCATGAACTCAGTTGCTAGAAAACAAACAGAAAAGATTTGGAAGATATTTGTATATCTGAGCAGGATAATCAATTTTACTTCTTTTAAATGACATGGTACTAGAGTTGAAATTAAAGGTGACATTATTTAGCAACCATTATCTATATAATAATAACAGCTAAAACAACAAATGAATGCTTATGGTATATTTATTACATTCTGGCATGATTCTATGCTTTACATATTAGGTATTACTCGTTTAATCCTCACATCATCCCTATAAGTAGCGTTATTAACTTTAAGTCCCAGAGTATGAGTGGTGGATCCTAGAAGAAAGAAAATATATGGTGAAGTGGGGTTGGATTTATTCAAAGGCTTAAGAGGATTTTTAGATTGTAAATCTTGGACAAAGCCCAGGTATTCTTCCTTCAAGTCTCATAGTTGAACACTTCTCTAACTAGAGAATTTCAAAATGAGGATTGAACAACTCCTGAATATAAAAATATTTTTCTTAGTGTAAGACTGTCCCATTTATTTAGAGCATTTTACTGAAACTAGCATTTGTTTCTCACTATTTTAAAAACCCACAATATAAGTCAAAGATTTTATTTTGTTAAACAAGACAAAAAGTTTAGCATGTTCTCTGGCTGTGTACTAATCCCTGGTGTAATGGGAAGCTTTTTATTCTCTGTAGGAACTAGATCCTATGAAGAAAAGTTTCATACTGTCTCGAGTACATTATTATAGTTTGGAGAGAATTACATATTCCATTGTGGTCCTCATTCCTCCATATTCTCCTAACACTGAAAAAAAATTAGCCTAGTATTCTTTCTACGATGGAAAGAAAAGGAGGCCCTTAGTTTGTGCCTGGAAAGAGTGAAGGAATTGCTCAGCTATTTACAAGCTCTGCACATATGGAATCAATATAATTTTCCATTGGCTGGTTCAAAAATGTATTCAAATTATATAGTTTTGAAATGTCAAACTTAGGAATTTAATTCTCAAAGCAAAGGTTTTTAGATAGTTTGCCTGATGAATACTGCCATTAGTGAATTTCAATAGCAAATTGTTTAGAATCATGTACAAGCAATCTTTATGTTTATTCCTATTTCCAGAAGGGCAAGTTTTGCCATGTATACTGTTATTGCTCCTTGTGTACTGGGGAGGTGATGACTACAAGAAACCAGAAAAAAAACAGAACAGGGACAAATTTTTCTATTTTGTTAGTTTTCTATTTTGATATTTGCCACTGCATTTGTATTCATACCTAATTAAACATGATCTAACTTCTAGGTAAGATTTTTCTTAAGGAATATGACAATGCTTAAGAATATGTGGATTTTTAAACGATACCTTTGAAGCAATAAACTGAAAGTGAATAAATGGTTTGTGCAAAATTAAAAATCTGTAAGAATTAAATATCTATAAGAAATATCAAAATATAGCTGGGTTAAAAATGTATAAATTCCTTAAAGTCAATGAAATGTAAAGTGGTAATTCATTTATGTGCCAAACAAGATCAATATACATGGCCAAATATAAACTTTTCACATGTATTTGTAATAAAGAGGCTGGTAATAGAAGATGTGAACATGAAATTACTATCAGAATAGCATTTTACATTGCTATAAAGTGCTTGCACCTGGGTAATTTCTTTTGATTTTCTTAGTTTCCCAAAGTTAGGAGTTATTATCTCCAACTTACGCATTAGAAAATTTAGGCACATAGACAATAACATATACAGTACATAGAAGATGGTGAAGTCTAATGGAAGGAAGATAGACTCTGGGGTCAAACATTAAAAACCCCAACTGCCTCCCTTAGGGCCTCTATGAACTGTGGGAATATGCTTAACCTCCTTAAGCCTCATTTTAATCATCTGTAAAATAGAGATAACTCTTCTGACCTTAGACATGTTGTAAGAACAGTGAGTAACACAGGTGACAAGCTCACTTTAGGATTTGCTGGAAGATATGGGACTTGAGCCCTGGGAGATTCCACATACAATGCTTCATGACTGTTTAGTTGACATCTCTCTTCTGCTACTCAGGGTGCCAGAGCAGGCTTTTCTCGCCCTGTTGCTAAAGCCATAGACAGCTGCTGTCGAGACAGGAGCAAAGTGACTGCTGCCCCACATAAAAATCACTAACTTCCTGAGGCTCATTACCCTCACTCGGCAATTCTCCTCAAGTGGCAATGACCCACAGACGTATGTACAGAGTTAGAGTTGCATGGTCCTGCTACACATAGTTTACATGCTTTACTTTTAGGTGTTTTGTGGACACAGGCTTCCCAGATGTAAGAAACTGCACTCTTCTAGCACAGAATTCTTAGCACCCATGGCATATGTTTACAGATCTCCCCAGTGTACAAGGTTAGGGCTATTCCTGACTTGCAGGCTGTGCCCATCTCCACTGTCTGCAAATGAGGAAGATGACTGGCGTTTGTTAAGTTCACTCTTAAAATAGAGAAATGAAGTGGAGGAGGGACCCTGTACAACAGCACACAAAGAAATCCATGACAAAGAAGGAATGAGACCAGAATTAGTGATCTCTTGTCCAATTCCCTGTCCCCTAGAGAGACCTATGCTGTTGCAACTCTCGGGTGTACAATTGCTCCTTCATTCTTTTGCACGCTTGCTAGTGTATTTTCCAGGGGAGCCACTGCCAGGCTCATGCAATTTATATTTAGCTCTGAAGACAAGGGTTTGGTTGACTCAGACAGAAATCAAAGGGGAGTCAGGACCATTGGGGCCTAGAAAGGGAGAAGGATGCTAAAAGAACTGACTTTGTAGAAACAGAAACATCTTTGACCCTGAGGTTCATAGAGAAATGTAGCTGTAACCCTATGAATTAAAATATAAATGCTTCCAAATATCTGTTGCCAGGAAGCAGATGACATGCTAAATTACTCTGCAGACTGACTACTTAATTCAGTGATTTCCTGAGTCAGGAGTTGCCAGAGAGCCATTTTGTCCTTTCTGCAAAAAAGCCACTGGGATTGCTGTCTCCAGTCCTCTTTCCTGTGCTTCCTGCGGTAGGAAGGCCTGTTTCCTGCTGAGAGATGCCTGATGAAACAGCACTATTTTTGTAGGCAAGGGACTAGGGAACCCGTGAGGGTTTTCATTTGATGTTAATGGTGGCCCGTGTGTATGTCATGCGCACTATAGGAATGCAAATCCTTTTACAAAATACAATGCGATGAATCAAAAGCAAATTAGACAAGGAAAAGTCCTCAAAAGATGTGCTGCAATCTTTTCATGTTTGACTTTAAATATTTTAAAGTACCTGGTTTATTTCCATTTTAATGCAGTTTTTCAAAACAGAATTTAGAGCAATAGGGTTAGTATTTGCCAAGTGAATATGATACTGCCAAAGAATATGATGCCAGTAAGAGGGATGGCTGAGAAGAAGGCAGAGCAGCAGGCTCCAGGCCTAAGGCTTGACTCTGAGCCAGGGATTTTATAGGTATCACTGGAGGAACTATTTGTGTCTCGGCTCATAACTGCTTCGCAGTACTCCCTAGCAGCATCTCTACCTCATCTTAAAAAGAAAGCACCTGAACAAGATGCATACCGTTTGTGAAAATTAATTAAACAGAAAACTCAGAACACTCAGGTAAAAGGAAAATAAAGAGTAGGAAGCAAACTGGAGCCACAAAAGAATTGGTTGCCAAAACATACAGTGAAGATTTTTTTCTGATACTTGTTTGGCATGGATTTTGCATGACCTCCTATGTTCCCTGAGCAGTCAATTAGATTGTAAGTTCTTCAGGGACAAAGCCTCTGTCTTGGGCTTTCCATTTTTCATTTTGTTCATATTGATGGTGACGGTTGTGTTTCTTCTCATACAAAAGGCTCTACTTTGGAACACCCAATATTGTAATGTCAATAGATAGATCAGCAGTTATTTCTAGAATTCTAATTGTGGCTCACAGATCATTTGTCTTTAAGCAAATTAGGTGTCATTCTGTTGAAAATTTTCTAATTTCTATTTCTAAGTTTTTCCCTCCAACAGCTGGGTAGTGGTCAGAGAGTTGCCTATTCATAAAAGAAGAAAAATGTCTATTGACCATGGGATGTTGTAGAAGAGCTTGTTTCCCCGGTGGGTGCTGTGGATGACTGACAGATGGTCTCTTCAGACTCAACCCCACTATGTTAGCTCAGGCAACGTTTTTTCAATTGATGCTCTACCGCTTATTCTCATAGTTTGGATTTCTTTAATTCTAAAAAAAAGCATATAAAGAATTGCTTAATATATGCCATTGCCTTTTTTTTAATTTGGATTTTTAAAAAGTTTTAAAATGAAAAAAGAACAAAAACAATGATACGGAATTTCAAAACAACATAATAGGAGATGAACAATGGTTAATATATTGTATATTGTTATCTTCAAAGTAGTTGCTGAGATTATAATAAGACAGGCATGAAAAAATGACTAAACAATGAAACTACAAAATGTTCTTTTTGATGAACTAACAGAGATTAGCAATATAATTATCTATCTTGTATATGTATGATCTTTTCCCTTCTTTCTTTTCTCCTTCCCCTCATCCCAGTTGTTCTTTCCTTTTGAGTAGTTTCTTCCTCTTTCCTTTTCACGGTATCTATTGTACATTTTGGATCCTATTTACTCATTCAGTTTCTTACACAAGGGAGACAATACAACGTTTACACATGTGAATCTGACTTATTTCACTTATGAGTATGGTCTCAAGTTGCATCCATTTACCTATAAAAGTCTCGAGTTTATCCTTTATAGCTGAGTAGTACTCCATTGTATAAAAACACTGCATCTTTTTTACCCATTCCATGGTTGATGGGTACTTGCACTGTTTCCAAGATTTAGCTATTACAAGTTGTGCGGCTATATACATGGGTGCACATATATTGAGCTATTCTCATTCCGGGTATTTTTCCAGAAGAATTGAAAACATAATACCACAGCCTCTGCTTTTTTTGAGTGGAGGATATTTTCTAGCAAAAAGTTTATACTCCATTCAGAGATTTCTGGCTATATCAATAAGCAATTTTGGGATTTGTGATACCTCTGCAGAAGGAGAAGAGAGATGGGGAGGGGAGAGGGGAGAAAGGAGAAAGAAAAGAGAGAGAGATTTAATGATTTTTCCTTGACTTTTCTTCGATGGCATTGGTGAAAAGTTGAAAGAAAACAGAAATACTGACTGAAATGACATAATTCTGGTAATATTTTTATTAATATTTCTTATGCTAATCTACTATATTAATAGTGTAATGGGTAATCGATTCTAGTGTATATCAATAGTGGATAATTAGTTCTAGTGTATATCTAGATAAAGGGAGACATCTCTAAATAAAATCATCAGCTCAGCTTGTAAATATGACAGGGCTATAGATCTTATCCTGCCTTAATTTGCTTTTCAAATTTCTTTCTAATTTGTATCTGCTATTCTTCAGAGGACGAATTTAAAAATAGAGAACAGATTTCATCTGGAAGAATAAATGAGAGTAATATAAAAAATTTTTGAAAAAAGAAAATAGTTGTGGGAGGTGAGGGGGAGCTGTTTATATGTTAAATTGTATCCCAAAGATATAATATTTATGTCAGTGTGATGTTGACAGAAGTACAGAGTGACAAGTGACTCAAAGTGGCCTATGAAGAGATCATATTATAAAAGATGTTTAGTAAATATAAAGGTAACTTTATGAACAAATTTGAAAAGCAATATTTAATAAGCAATGTCAAGGCAAGTCATTAACTATTTGAATAAAAAACACATTAGGTTCTTATTTACTCTCATAGATCAACATGGATCAGTATGGATAAAATAGCTGTACATTAAAATGAAACCAGTAACTAAAATTAAATGTATGATTATTAATTTGATCTTTTTATCAAAATAAGCTAAGAAAAAAAGAAATTTCAAGATTGCTACATTTGACAATGTAAAGAATGCTTGGAAAATGCATATTATTAAATAATATTGGCAGCATGAGTAACACAGTTATCATCATTTTACAGAAAAAAGCTTTTATAAGTCAACAAGAAAAGTATGTAAATGCCAAAATATTAAGTAAAGATAGTAAGCAATTAATAATAGTAAATGTGCAAATGACTAATAAACATCTTGAGGTCAGTCTCTGGTAATAAAAGAAATGCAGATGACATCAATTTGATGTCTATTTTCCCCATCGAGTTATAAAAAATTTTTAAATTAAATTAAATAAAAAAACTTTATTTTGGTGTTTTGAGATGAGCTCTTGCTGAATAATTCAGGTTGGTCTTGAACTCACAATGTACCCCAGACTGGCCCTGAATTCACAGTGATCCTCCTGCTTCAGCCTCTCAAATACTGGGATTATAGGTGTGTACTACCCCTCCTGACACAAAATTTAAAATTTTAAAGCCCTGTGTTGTGAGGCACTGTAAGTACTGCTGATATGGATATCAACTTGTTTTTTCATTTGGTAGCTTGTCTTCCTATTCTATTTAAGTTTCAATTTCTTAATTTTAATATGGTTGAATTTATACTTTGCTATGGTTTGGATCTGAAATATCCTTCAAAAGCTTATGTGTGTATAGCTTGGTAGTGCTACTGGCAGGTGACAGACACTTTAGAAGATGAGGCCTCCCTAGAGGAAATAGGTCATTGGAGACCTGACATTGAAAGGTATGCTGGGACCTTGGTCCTCTTTCTCTCTCTATCTCTCCCAGTCTCAGTTGCTATGAGGTGAACAGCTGTGGTTCACCATGCCCTTCTACTTAGTTTAGGCCTAGAAATATTGGTGCCAGTCGACTGTGTTTTGAAGCCTCTGGAACTGGAAGCCAAAATAAATCTTTCTTCCTTTAAGTTGATTTATTGGAGTTGACACATTCTTGTTTTTACTTACATGAGTTAGTATGTCGTGTGTTTTATGTATTATATCCTATCCCACTGCATGGTCTAAACACTATTGACTTAGAGATCCTATTAACTTATTGAATTTTTTTATATTGAACTTGTGAGGAGCTTAAAATAATTGATTTTGACTTTCAGAGAGAGAGAGATGTTTTCTTCCACTTCATAGCAAACCAGAGTTAACACTGGTCCTTCAAGGTCCAGTGGAAGTGTTTATTGGATCAACCCATATGGAGCAGACAGAGCCGCAGGACCTGGTGAATATTGGATAGCCAATAAAAATGATATGTTACCCTCTGATAGCCAGGTGACAGAGTCCTGATCAGGAGTAGAAGAAAGAAGTACATTTCCATTTGTTACTTAACCAGTTTCCAACCAGACCGAATTATGTATGCTAGGAGAAAGCACCAGTACTAAAAACAACCAAATGACTTTAATTAGAGTCACAGATAACTGTGTCTCCAAGTTCAATAATTCAAATTCAGTTTTCCTGTTGATTTCAAAGAGTGAATCACCTACATTTTTCCTTCTATTACAAATGCTCCTCACCATGCAAATTGTTGTAGTAAGAAGGAATCTATTATTTTAGGCAGGAAAGTGATAATTCTCAGGCTATTTCCTAGAAGTCTGTCTTTCCTTACTCATATTTTTTTCCTCCAAGGATGTGCCATATTTCTTACTACCTACATCTTTTTTTTTTTTTTCCCATTTGTTCCTCTGCTTCCAGAGTCACCTAAGGTACTGGATGTAACTGGCAGAGTTTTGATCCCCTTTTATGTTGGGAAGGCAGGGCCAGTGGCTACACTTACTGATATTTTCTACATCCATGCATTGTCTTGCAAGTACTCTTTGATTTAAATTGTAGCAGGTGCCTGTGAGTGGGTCCTGGGCTTCCTGCCTCCGGATTTGTTTCTATTACATTTGGACAATAGTTGCAGATGCTGACACCTGAAAATATAAAGAATAAAGATTAGAGTACAATTAAATATCTTAAGACTTTAAAATAGTATTTGCATGCACTTACTTCCTGTTGAATGGAAGACCGTCTATGATATCCTTATAAAGGCAAAAACTTGTTTAGTTGCCGGCCTTTGCAAGGCAGTCATTGAATCAGGCACCATGCTTCTGAGCTGACACTGTATTGTTGCTGCCCTTAGAAATTCAGGCACTTTGGGGAAACTTGGCACTAAAAACTGAAGCTTCTTTGCAAATCATTTTGCTGTATAAAAGGTCCTCTGAGTCTGGTTATAAAATGCAGTGATGATCCTTAATCTGAAAGAACTCAAAAAGGTAACTCCACATCGTTCTCTGTGCCAGTTAAAAACAATGCTAAGTGAAAACCAGATTTTGCATTTAGTGATGTAGCTTCAATCTGAAGACCTCAGCATAGTCCACTCTGTTTCATAACAGTTAAATATAGGTTAAAAATAATTCACTGATGATAAAGTTATATAATTACATCTACATGGTTCTGTAAGATTACAAATAAAATAGATTTCAATACTGAAGTTTTAGCTTATATACAACGTGGGATACCAATTACTTATTTTACCAGCTTGGAGTTTCAAATGAGAGAAAAGTAATCATCTGGCAAAAACAAAAAGGATTTAAGAATTATGTACTTTTCTGAAAGTCACTGTTTTGTGGTTGCTGGAATTTTATTGTTGCATTTTAAAAATCCAACATTAAATAAGAGGATAACAGTTTACCTTTTCTGAAAAAGATGAATAAAGGAACTTGTACACTGCAAAAAAAAAACCCTATATCACAGTATTTATTCTTTTATTTGTAAAAATCTCCAGTTAAGCTACTTCAAACAAAATTTCATGAGCCCTCTGCCCTTGGCTTACTGCGCTTTCAACTGAAAATGGTCGTCAGTAACTGTGGAGGAATGGTGGAGCCTGGAGATGTGTCCTGAGGCTGGACCAGGATCAGAAAATGTGCTAGTTTTCAGAGAAGGGAAGACGTTTACACTACTCAGACTGCACAATGGAAAATTCAATATCGATACTGAAAAAAGACTTTGGAACAGATTTTCCTTATGAGCTGGTAGAAAGGAAAGAGGCGATCATTTAAGTTGGAGTGAGGCAAATAGACTCCCATGCCAGACCTCATTTCCTCTTGACAGGGCCACTGGGCTGGCAGATTAAGCAACTCGTGATGTCTTAGTGATTCTGCAGCTGGGTGGGAGGGCAGATATGTTGGAGCTCAAAATAGCTAGACAGGATGGAGCGATGGACCAAATCTAACGAGATAAAAAAGTAGAAGGAAGAGAGATAAAGACTGCCTTTATTTCCAGAAAATTACCAATACAAACATGGGAGGTAGGTAATTTCCAGCCGCCCAACAGGTTGACTGAAGCAGGTTATATCCTATATTCAGGTACCTGACTGAGGGCAAGAATAGGGGCCGTGTCCATCCAAAGAGGGGATGTCTACCTCATTTGCAAAACAGTGCCATAAAGCAGAGCGGTACACACAAATATATTTAATATATATATATATTATATATGTATTAGGGGCTTTAGTAAACTTTGAACTTTTAGAGTTACTATTGTAATGGTTCAAGAGTTGCAAGGGGTATTTATTGAAAGGTCATCTGCACAGCAAGATGATCAGCATTTAAGTTCTAGCTGAGCTGGACATATTGAAAGTAGAAAGGGAAAAAAAATGGTAAACCAGAAGTAACAGTGAAAATCTGGAAACTATTAATTTGAGGAATGGTAACAAGAAAAGAGAGTGTTTATTCCGAAGAATGGAAGACTTCAAATGGCCAATGTGGATTCCCCACCAGCAAAACAAGGGTGCTGAAGTCCAAAAAGAAATTTAAAATTTTGACATTTGAAATTTAAAAACTGAAACATGGAATTTTTATTATGAGAAAATTTAGAACTTTATTTTGTTTCCCTATTTTACAATTTGATAGTTTTAAATTTTGAATTACATATTGACTGAAAAGGAATCTTTTTAAGACTTAGGGTTTCTAGATAATTAAGACTGTACAAAATTTAGAACCTTTCATCATTTTGACTTATTCCAAAATGGAATGAACAATGTCATGATGCAGTTTGTTTTTTGT
>RJWT010003464.1:0-36423 GCA_004365215.1 Cuniculus paca | reverse complement strand
CGAGTACATCAAAATACGAATGTTTTTCTCATTTTAATTTTCTATTTAAATAGGTTAACACATTCAGATATGTTGGAGGCGTCACGAACTATAGCTAGGACATTGCAACTGTGCACTATGCCTAGTTGGTAACAGGTTCAAATTTCAGCAAGTTAGAAGCCTTTGGGAGATTGAATCATAAAAGTAAAAATGATCGAGTTCCTAATGTGTTAGAATTAGCCATGAAGAGATTTAAACAATGGGGGGAAACTAGGGTTGCATGAAAGAAAAGTGCATTGAAAACTAGGCTTAACTCTGAAAACATGGCCCAGTTGTGAATAGCTTATACAAAGTAATTTGAATTTGATAAAAACATTTTTAAAAATCTAGGTCTGGAACAGTGGTATTTCAGGGACAGCCAACAGAAGCAACATGAAACCATTTTGGAGAAACACTTCCACTTCTCAGGTTAGGCTAGAGTCTCACCAAAAAAGTATAAAATCCAACTATGAAACATTCAGTGAAAACCTACCAGTGAAACAAACACCAAACCAAAAAAACCTGCTGAAGATGAGCTTATAAAAACTTACAAACAACATACTTTTTTAAATAGATTGATGAGATATGTAATAAGTTTTAATCATGCTTCTTTTCTTCACAATCTGTAATTTTCATGATACTTAAGGCACAAATACATAGTTGTGATAAAATTTAGTTTCTGATTTTGAAAGAACAAATTTTATTTTTAGTGTGCAGTTCATTTGTATACAGTATAAAGTGGCGGCATTTTAAAGTTATTGCTTAAATGGGTTGTCTAATTTTATTTTCTCAGTGTGACATTTTAATTTTTTTTAACAGAGTAAAAAGAAGTTTGAAAGGGAATGTAGAGAGGCAGAAAAGGCCCAACAGAGTTATGAAAGATTGGATAATGATACAAATGCAACCAAGGCAGATGTTGAAAAGGTAAGAAAGAAGTCATACCATTTGTATCAGTGTTAGAAGTTCCTTGGGATACACTGCCTCTAAATCTAAAATACACTAGTATTTCCTACTGGTCTGTGAAGATAATGTTATTTAGTTTATTATAATATTTTGGCTGCATTCAAAATGAAGAGGCAAGAAATAGTTACTACTGGAATTGAATATCTGTCCTATTCCAAAATGGAATAGGAAGCCTAGGATTTGTCCATCAGGTATGTCAATATAGTGTGCTTTGCAAACTTTACTGAAGAGAGTACATAATAAAACTGTCAAAAATGTGTGATATCAGCAGTTTATTTTGGAAAACCCGAATCTTTTGTCACTGATTGTGGGCCAGATGTTTATAGAACTTCTTGACAAGATTAACTCTGTAACTGCTACTGCTGATTATCTTTCCCTGTTCCATTCCTAATACTCTTTTTTTTTTTGGTGCCGGGGATTGAACTCACGACCTTGCGCTTGCCAGGCAGGCCACTGAGCTAAATCTCTGGCCCCCATTCCTAATGCTCTTTATTTTAGGACATTTGACACAGTGATAATACTGAAATGTTGGGGTTTTGAAATATAAGTGAACTTTACTTCACATTGTTATATATACACTAAAGGACTACCATTAATTATATTATCTTCTTTGGATTTTATGATTCCCTGAAGAATTGATTGAGAAAAAAATGAAGAGAGGAATAATGTATTTCCTGCCTTCCATTTTCTTTGCCAATTAAAAAAATGGAAACCTTAAATTCATATGAATTCCAGGTTACAATCACAAGTCTTTTAGCATAACTCACACTGCTTCTGTATTTTCTACCCTATTTTCAGTGACTTAAACCTTGACTAATGGTGAGTTCTCTATAATTAGAAATGTATGCTCTTGGGACAATCTGCTTTTTTTTTTTAGCTTTAACATTTTCTTATATTGACTTTATTCATATCTTTTATTTGGTTTTTGAGATACCATAGGAAAATATCAAATCTATTTGTTTTTTCATAATAGCTTTAGATACTTGCAGTAAATTCTCTGCTCCTAGAAAAACCATTATATTTCAGTTATTTCACATACGAAATAACTTCGTTATCTTCCACTATGATTACTTTCCTGTTGATACCCTTTAATTTGTCAACACTCTACTTAGTTTTTCGAAATTGTATATAATAATCTAGGTGTGATCTGATTTGTTCTGACTCAGACAGAATTTATATTGTTTTAAATTAATATGTGCATCTTTACCAGTTACTAGATTTTATACTGTTATTAAGGTTTTTAGAGTTTGATTTTGGCGGGGTGGGGGTTGGATTTTTTTTTTTTTTTTTTTTTTTTTTTGTGAGATAGGGTCTCTCTATGTAGTCCAGGCCAGCTTTGAACTTGTTATGTAGCTCAGGCTGATCTTGAACTTGTGATCCTCCTACATTGGCCTCCTGACTACTCAGACTGTAGTGTATGCCACCACACTGGCCTGCATCCTGATTTTGATCATGATACTAATTTTCTTCCCAGAACTGTGCCATGCAGATAATTGATCCATATATTATCATTACCTGATAAACATTTGGGCTACAACAATTGTGAAAAGCACTATTTTATACATGGGAGACTTCTTTTAGGTTGACATTAACTCCTTAAGAACTTCGATGCTGGGGCTGGAGATTTCACTCAGTGGCCTAAGCTCCTGCATGGCAAGCTCCTTGGTGCCACAAAAAAAGGAAGGACTTCGATGCTGGTCATAGTTGTGCACACCTGTAATTCCAGCACTTTAGGAGGCTGAGGCAGAAGGACTGCAAGTTTGAGCCAGCCTTGCCTAACTTAGAGACTTAGCGAGACCCTGTCTCACAATGTGAAAAAGGGGTAGAGTTGTACCTCACTGAAAAGGCCCTGGCGTCAACCCCTGTACTGTCAAAACCCCCACAAAAGAAAACCAACCCCCCAGAAAACCCTCCTTTGACTTATTATCGAATATTGGTTAGAGTTATTTGTTAAATGGGTTCTCATTTAACTTACTCATTTTGTCTACAGAGATAATTTTAGAGACTATTCATACATCTTGAAATATAGATACAACATATCTGCTAGTTGGTTTGGACTAACTTGTTCAGAATTTCAGTGTTCATAGCTTTTTCATGCTCATGTGTTTGCAGTTCTTTTTTAATTATCAGAGAATTAGGGGAGGCTTCAATTGTTTTAGCTGCTGGCCTTTTCTTCCTGTATACTGATGGAATCTCTGCCCCAGGCTGTGGGAATCACAGCCAGTTACTTGGAACTGAAAAAGTTCCCCGACAGAATCATGAGGTCTTGTGGGTAGAGATTCTGTATTCCCCTGTTCCACCACTGTTTGTGGTAGAAAGAGAAAAAGAGAAGGGCAAATGATTGTGTTCTTAGGGTTCCAAGTTGGAACTTCTTGTATACTTTTCTGCAAAAATACTTTGGGCCTTAATGTTTAGTCTTCGAAATACTTATTTATTGGAATCCTTAAATATACTGTGGGTTGAGTGGGTTTTTATGGGTTTTTCTGAAATTTTTGACTATCACATTTTTCCATAGGTTATTTCTGAGTTAACAAGATCTAATTTACTGTCAGAAGATCAGGGAACTACATTTATAGAAACTGGAATTATAATAGTGAGATGTATTCAGTGTGCTTTACAGTTTACAAAGCCCTACTATGTAAAATCATTTATTTTTGGAACTGTAAAAAAAAAAAATTGAGCACACTTCCTATTTTGTTTTTTCTTATTTTAGAACAGTTGATTTATTTAGATTACACCCCAATATGTCTAGAATTAACAATTTGTGTTTATACTCTTAATATTCTTACAAACATAGATAATACTACTTTGGATACTACATGAATAATAGTACTGTAGATAATATGAGTTTCTACTAAAAAATGAGAGCAGAATATTCTAAATAAGCATTATTTAAATATCTGTGGTTTTGTAGAGCTGTAATTACAAAAGTCACATTTTTGTCATTGCACTGATTTTAGTGTCTTATTCTAATTCTATAAGTGAATTATAAAGAAATATTTTACTAACCGGGTACGGTGGCTCACGCCTGTAATCCCAGCACTCGGGAGGCTGAGACAGGTGGATTGTTGTGAGTTCGAGACCAGCCTGGGCTACAAAGTGAGCTCAAGGCCAGCCTGAACAGCATAGTGGACCCTGTCTCAAAAAGACAAGGGCCTGGGATTTGGCTCCGTGGTGTAAGCACCTGCCTGGCAAGCGCAAGGTCATCAGTTCAATCCCTGGTGCCGCAAAAAAAAATTTATTAACAGTTTACTCTTGAAGTTGTTTTTCTTCTGTTCCGAATAAAAGCATTCTGTTTCAAAGCTGTAATGTCATCTTTTTACCTATTTTCTATGTGAATTTTATAAAGAGAGTCGATTTAAATGGATTATTGCAAGGGAGGAAGACTGTTACAATAGGAGGGAGAATGTTGCAATACGGAGACCGTTCTATCATATTTGAATGCATCTCCTTAAACTTAAATAATAATCAGTAGTTTGAAAGAGTTAGATCCCTTTGTTAGTCTTGTAATGCCTAGTGTTGGCTTCTACACCTATATGATCTACTTTTGGGATAATTTTCAGAAAAGTGAATTTCTGTGATTTTGTTGTTTGCAGTGACGATTTGACTAACTTCCTTCTAGGCCAAACAACAGCTGAACCTCCGTACACATATGGCTGATGAGAATAAAAATGAATATGCTGCACAGTTACAGAACTTTAATGGAGAGCAACACAAACATTTCTATGTAGTGATTCCTCAGATTTATAAGGTAAATTTTAGGTATATGTAGTTAATCTAGTTTTAGAGTTGGAAAAGCTGGTCTTTAAATGTAAATCTTAATTTTAATTTTTTTATTTTTTGCAGTTTTGGGACTAGACCAGTTTTGGGACTAAATCTTAAATTTAGTTTTTTTATTTTTTGCAGTTCTGGGACTAGACCACTGGAGCAATTTCCCCTATCCCTATGCTTGAGTTTTTCTAGATTTACTGGTCACTAAAGTTAGTGATAAGAGGTTTCTGTATGGTTACACATTTGAAAAGTAAGATTTTCCTATTAAATCACAAATTTTCCTATATGTTTTTTATTAGTGTTATAAAGAAATAGCCACTAAAACAGTGACATTTTTGAAATAAATTTCAATACTGTATCATGAAGTATTTTGATCTTCTAGGAAGAATTCATTGAAATTGTATATTGCAGTCTGCTCGACTAGAATTGGGAAGTACATTTTTGACACTACACCAGAATCATTAGCACTAGCAGAATCAGGTGGCAGAAATAAATCGTCTAAAATGTATTTGGTAGCCTAGTTTCTGCTTGTTTGTCTTGCTGGCACTGTTATATCATAACTATAATTCAGGCCTTCATTTGCTTATCAGTCCTGTCTGGCATCACATAATGATAGCTGTTGCCAAAAAGTTGCCTAGAAGTTTGAGGATTAAATTTTATTACAGCCTTTTCTATAAAGAACAGAAATTAGAAGGAAAAGGTATATGAAGCAGTGTGAGTAAAGTAGTAGCTAATGGAGAATAGAGATTCGGTAGAAAGAATGTCAACTCAAGTATACTTTATTTCTTTTCTAAAGCAAGGCAAAAGTACTAAGGAAGCATACTGACAAATGGGTGGCTAGAGCTGGGTATCAAATTCTGGTTATTTAGTCCAAAATGTCAAGCCAACCAGTCCTCACTCTGTGATGCTTTTGTAGTTTGACTAGTTAAGTCTTCATATTCTGAGGGAGAACTGAACTTGGAGATAAACTGCCTTTGTGATTTGGACCCTGGTCCTTTTATTTGGGACTTGATGTGGAGTGGCTTTGCCATTTTGTGATGTGCAGAGCACTTTTTTGTGATAGTGCAGGTCTCAAACTCCTAAGCTTTGAGAAGTAATTAAAAAGGAAAAATGATAAAGTCTGTGTGATTTGAGGAGTGATTTGAGTAGTGTAACTGCTTCCTAGGCAAGAGAAAGGTGAGTGTTGGTAGATAGAAAGCATCAAAAGTACAGTACCTTGAAGTTATCAGGCTAGAATGTGTTTCCTAGTGGGACCTCAGTGAATTTGATTTGTGGGGATTCTATATATGTGCTGCTTTGACCATATGACTGCTTGTTTCTCCTCTTGTGTCCTTAACCTTTAATAGTCACTCTGAGCTGTAGGTGGTAGGGTGTGTGGGTACCTGTTTGTATGTAATCAGCTGTGGACATTTGATTCAACCAGCTATTACCAAAATATTCTAAACTAATGCAAAGGGTTAGAAGTCTCAGACTTGTATACATTATAGGATAATTGCTTAAAAAAATGGGCACCAGAATTTTGTCTTCAAATCAAACTTTTTCTGGAACCATAAATAGGAAGAACTATTCCAGAGACAAAAAAGTGGGAGAAGAAAGAGACAGGGAATTGTTAGCCTGGAAGGAGTTCTGATAGAAGACTCGAAAGCCACTATTACATGATTTTTTGGATATACGAAAGAAAGCCTTATATTTTTCTTTTTCGTTCATGATTTAGCAGGGTTCAGATTTTAAGTATGATAAGTCCATAAAGCACTTGTTAAAAGATACTGAAAACCACTCTTATGATTATTAGGGTAGAAATCTTTAGTTATTTTGGGAGGGGATCCCTAATGTTCTCTTTCAGAATAAAAAAATTGTTTTCATTTTTAAAAATTTCTGATTATTAGCAACTACAAGAAATGGACGAACGAAGGACTATTAAACTGAGTGAGTGTTACAGAGGATTTGCAGACTCAGAACGCAAGGTTATTCCCATCATTTCAAAATGTTTAGAAGGAATGATTCTTGCAGCCAAATCAGTCGATGAAAGAAGAGTAAGTGCTATATAAATGACTTAGAATAAATACGTTTGGTTTTGATGTGCAATTTATAATGAAACTGATTTGGAAAAGAATCTGATGGATGCTTGGTTTTGTTATATTCTGTAGTAGAGAATTTTACAGCAAGACTCTTTTAGACTTAAGAATCATTGTAACTGCTAAAAATTCTGAGCCCCTCCCCCAAAATTTACTAGTCATCTTGTTCCCCCACTAATTTTTTAGTTCTAATCCAAGAGTATAACATGTGAACTGTGTGTTACAAATTGTATTATGCTGTTTGTTTAATGAAAGTTTAGAGAAGGATATGGTCACATAGATCTAGAGTTGTCAGAGTTGACTTTAACACAGGAGTTAGTTGGTGCGTGGGCTGGACCTAGAAACATGAGTAACATATGGAATAAGGACTCGTGAAGGGGAGCAAGGAGGATGTTCAGAGTAGAGGGAACAGTGTAGTCCTCCCCTCCTTGAGGAAATAAATCCAATCTTATTGTGTCTTGACTAAGGTATAGTAGAATCTATGGTTGTTTCTCAGTAAATACTGAGCAACCGAAAAGTATGGTTGACAGAAACAGAATACAAGGGAAGACCAAGATAAAAGAAGTAGTTTTGGCCAGGTGTTGTAGTGCACAACTGGAATGCCAGCACTCTGGGAGTCTGAGGCAGGAAAATCCCAAGTTTGGGCCAAGCCTGGGCAACTGAACAACTTAATGAAACCCTGTCTCAGAATTTAATTTTAATTTATTTTTTAAAAAAGAGAATAAAGCTAAACATAATAAAACAATAAAGTCAATCAAAACAAAACAGAGTGATACAGGACTTCAAAACAGGGTACCAGCACATCAATAATGGCTACCATAACGCCTCTTGTTATCTTCAAAATTGTTGCCCATACCATCAGACATGACAAAATCAAATAGAATAGAATGAAACCAACCAAGACAGAACATTGACTAAAACAAAACAATAAAATGGAAGAAAGCAAAACAATGAGAACAATACTGGATTTCAAAAACAAGACAGAAGGAAATCCCCATAGTTGCTATATTGCATATGGTTATCCTCTTAATAGATGCTCAGACTACCAGCCTTAGGCCTGCAAAGTCAATCAAACAATACAAGCATTAAGTTGTTTTTGTACCTCAGTTGCTATCAATTCAGCCTGTCCTCTGAATCAGCCAGTTGCTTGGGGGATGGAGGGGTAGTGCTCTTGTCTCCCAGCCTGCATGCCAGTTGGCCCATGGGAAGGGCGAACTGACTCCTCCCAGGCCCAGCATGGCCTCTGCCAACCACAAATTTAAAAAAAAAAAAGGGGGGCTGTTGATGTAGCTCACTGTAAAGGACCTGGTTTTCAATCCCCAGTACCACAGCCTCACAGATGAGGATATCACCTTTCTAATAGATGATTTGTCAAGAACTGCTAGCAATCTGGACATGGTAATATACACCCATAATCTTGTCATGCTAGGAGGCTGAGGCAGGAGGAACACAAGTTTGTGCACCCTGTCTTTAAAAAAAAAAGGGCTAAGGATGTAAATCAGGGTAAATGTTCTGGGTTAAATCCTCCTTCCTTTCCCCCAAAAGATCAAAACAAAAACGTAACTTAGTTTTGTGAGGAGGTGGCTATCAAATGTGTATCACATATTTTAATTTTCGCAGCAAGCCCATCTGATAGATATTAATGAGAATCTTTCCTGTAAGAATTAATAGAATTCTTAAATTTTAAAAAGGCAAGAGGATTTTAGGCTTCTTTCAGTGAGCATTCCAAAATTCATATGTATTTCATTATGGCTGTATCCTAGGTTAAACAGTAGAGTCAGGGCTGTCCTGTTGTTTCACTCTTCTTACTTTTATCCTTTAGCAAATGATTGCAGGAGGGTAGCTTTAGTGAGGAAAGTAAGATATGATATGTGTGATAAGGGTAACTTTTGATTAAATAGCAGGCCAAAAATGTCCTGCTAACAGAAGCAAGGAGCAAAAAAGAGAGATGATTATGGGTAGGGAGGAGTTTGTAGAAACAGTACACTGTTTGAAAATAATGAGTTTTAATATGTCAGTAAAACATTCAGGTAGACGTATGTTTAAAACAGTATATAGTACTTACCTGCGTATTTAAATTTGAGGTGAACAGTGTTAAATTTTATAGTTTCACGTTTGAGTTAACATTGAGAACTATTTGTGAGGTCAAAAACTATCTGAGGTCTTCCCCTGTTGCACTGTTAACATTCCACAGTATTTATTTAATAAATTTTACTTTTCTCTTACCCTGTTAGATGAATGAAAGCCTTTCTGCTCATCATTTATGGTTAATGCTCTTTCCTTATTCCAAAGATCAACTTCTTTATAGACATCCTGTAAAGCAAAAGACCTTTTTTGGGGGAACTTTTCTTGTAATTTCTACTAGATAACCTTTTCTGTATTTTTATGTCTTTTTAAACAGCTAACTAGTTGTCAGATGAATTTTAAGGGGTTAAAGTTACTGAGTAAAAAATTTCATGAGTACTATAAATTGAGTGATAAATTTGTAAGTTAGAATATTTTTCTATTGGGGTTGAATATGTAAGTTTTATTATAAATTCACAAGAGGATATTACTTTAAACTTTGATTACCTCAAAATTAAACTTTTGTTTCTTTGTATCAATTAAAGTTTTGAAAACTAACATTATGAACAAATGAAATGTTTTTAAAAAATTCGTTTCTTGTTTATAGGACTCTCAAATGGTGGTAGATTCGTTCAAGTCTGGTTTCGAACCTCCAGGAGACTTTCCATTTGAAGATTACAGTCAACATATTTATAGAACCATTTCTGATGGGACTATCAGTGCATCCAAACAGGAGAGCGGGAAGGTGGATGCCAAAACTACAGTAGGAAAGGCCAAGGGCAAATTGTGGCTCTTTGGAAAGAAGCCAAAGGTAAGTGGTAAAATTCCTGTCTGCTAATCAGATTTTTTTGAATAAGTCAGTTAAATTGATGCAGGTATTGAACAGATAATGATTTATTGTTGATGAAGGTAGATGATTTTAATTTGAATGAATCAATTAACCTTTTACTTATTAACAAATAGTTTTATATGTTAGTTTAAAAAACTATTTCTGGATTTCACATTTGACCACCATTAATAATGAATAGAAATATTAATTAAGTTTTAATCTAGTTGATTTATGTGTTTAAAATTTCATTTGTGTATAGTTTCAGGATTTTTCAGGAAACTTGTTCTAACTAAAAGACTACTAAAATTGCCATTTTCAGTTGGAATGAATGACTAACAGTAACGATCAATGTCAAATTAGATCTTAACAGATCATCCTAATGTAATTATTTTTATCATCTATATGAATTTTTAATAGGAAGGACTCAGTGTTTTTCATTGCAGTTTTTGTTTTTTTGAATTGGGCTTTTTAAAAAATCACTAGTTTGTTAAGAGAATCTTACTCTTGTTAAAACCCAGCTTTTGATTTGTTTATTTTAGATGGGTAAAACTAGCACATGAGATGAGCAAATGAAATAGATGAGTACTTTTTATCAATGTAGTGATTTTAATGTAATATCAAAAAGAATGGATATATACCTTTAGTCTGATGTGCTATATTTATGTTTACTTGATTAAATTAACTTCTTTGATCTTGGCATAAATGCAGATAAAATTGAATTCAAATTACATATACTGTAAATATATTTTAAAGTACTATTATAGTTAATTCAATCTTTATACTTTTAATAATATTGTCCAATAAAGAAGTTAAAAGATGAGATTTTTTGAAGTCAGATTAGTAGCTAGACTTGCTTAGAAATATAAGCACTACTGAATTTTATTTAAAAAGAGGTGAAATAGAAACTGTCCCAAAAGTCATGAATTTAATGAAAATTTTTCTCCTAATCAGATAACTTTACCTATAGCTGCTATCTTTATTTCTTGACCAGTTACAGGTTAAGTATAATCTGAGTAAAAGAGAATTTTAAAAAATCTAGGTCCTATATTCTTCTAACATTGTAATTTATGTACTCTGTATTTTAAACCTGTCAGTTTATAAAGATGTGGTAAAATGGTATAATTTTAAAAGTTAATTTGACTTATAAATTATAGTTTTGGGGAAAACCATGTTTATTATAATATTTTATAGAAAACTTTGAGGTATATTTTGTGATAGTATGTTGCCAAAAATAGAATTTTCATTTAGGAAAAAACTATGCACACTTGGCTTATTGATTCCTTTCTTTATTTCCGTATTAGCCACAGTCCCCACCCTTAACCCCTACTAGTTTATTCACATCCAGTACTCCTAATGGGTCCCAGTTTCTCACATTCTCCATTGAGCCCGTGCATTATTGTATGAATGAAATAAAAACAGGGAAGCCCAGAATTCCTTCTTTCAGAAGCCTCAAAAGAGGGGTAAGTTTAATAATGGGTTAAAATGCATGATGGCCTATTGTGTGTGTAGTGTGGCTTTTAATACTCTCCACCCTCATTATAAGGCTCTCTCCTGTAAATACATAGTTTAAAACACCACAGAATTAAGCATAGCTGCCCTTAAGTTAAAAACAACTCCTCTTTATAACATTTGAAATGCTCAACCATAAAAGAATGGTGTTATAAAGAGGGTGCTGGGTACAATCATATTTTAGCTATTTTTTGTTTATGTGAAATCATATGTCCACCATTGTCTTGTAATGTATTTACATTTTTAAGACTTTCAGTAATTTGTCACTGGAGTTACTCTTGTAATTTGTCACCAATGCTGACTTCACCTGCCAATTTTATAAAGTATTTTGTTGATGATAAAATACCAAACTTAATTTTAATTGCCCTACCTAACTTTTAGAAGCATAAAACAAATTTTGCAATAGCTTAATAAAAAACTAAAAATAAGCATGCTAGCCAAGCATGGTGGCACACACCTGTAATCCCAGCAGTTAGGAGGCAGAGGCAGGAGGATCTAGAGTTCAAAGCCAGCAGTGCTACATACAGAGCTCAAACTCAGCTGGAACCACATAACAAGACCCTATCTCAAATAACCCACACGTATATGCATGTGTACATACATTCTTACGTTAAATATAAATATTCTTTATAGATCAAATTAATAGAAGGTACTTTTAAATTATAAAGCTCATAAAAATAGTTATTATTGAGTGGTTTATATGGAAATTATTAAACTATCTTTTTCTAGAATTTTTCCTTTCCTATTTTTTTAAAAACATCGATTAGACTTTGACATCTACTTATTCCTGATAAAACTCTGCAAATGAAAATTTAAAAAATAGTAAACTGCAGCTAAGTGTAACTATTATATACTCCTGATAAGTAAATTAGTGTTATTCCATTATGTATGTTAGTGAGGATAATTTTTTTTTCCCTTTTCTTTATTTGATGCTGGGGATTGAACCCAGGCCTTTGCTCATGCTAAGCATTCACTCTACCACTGAAACATATCCTAGTCCCCTAGTTTTTCTTGTCTCTGTTTGATTTTTAGGTTATGCTTCTGTAAATTAGATTCATTTACAAGGTTTGTCTGGACATTGGAAAAACAGATGTGATAATCCACAGATGAAAAATCAGTCTTATTGCTGCTATAGGAAGTCTAATCATTAACTGTAATACACTGAAGTTGGATTCTTTTCTTCTTCCATTTCCTACATTCCTTTCCTTTTTGTTCTTCTCTTTCCTTCCTTTTTTTTTTTCCCCTTTTTCCTTTCTTTTTCCTTTCGGTAGCCCTTCTGATATTTAATTGTATTTTGGCCCCTGTAGAAAAAAATGTTTATTTGCATTTTAAAAATATATTTAATTTCACTCATGTCACTAATACAGTAGAAATGTTCAAGTGTATTTTGACACTTCTATTATTTTTTCATTCCTCCAATGAAATGGACTTCTTTGCTTCTGTCTTGCCTAATTCTAACTGTGGATAACATACATGATTCATGACACTTTGAAAAGTCTCTGTGGATGAGTTTATATTGTACTTACAGGCATCCGGTTACCATTTTTGAGAGTCTTAATACTTGCTTGAAAGACTTTCAGAAATCATTATTTGGGATTTCTGTTGTCTTGAATCATGTGAGTAGAATTTATTTCCATGTTGCTTCTCTATGTCATAGAAATACAAAATAAAAACAATTCTGTAAAAAAAATTTTTTTAGGCAGTTAGAACTGGAGAAAGAAACTTTAATATATGGCATCTTCATTTTTACTGAACAAATAGTAGAATTTTACAATGACAACTTGAAACCATTTGCCTGATCGTTAATTTGTTTTATTTTCATATAGTACTCTAATTTTAAATATTAAAAGTTTTTGGGGGGGCTAGTTTTAGAAGACTGAAATATCCTTCCAGTTTTAGTGCTAGTTACTACACAAAGAGGAAAATGATGTGCAAGATAGAAAATACTACAAACTAGGGTATTAGAGGATGGAGCAGGAAATATTTTTTTTTCTGTTTCTTTGGTGTTTGGTGGTTTACTAGGTACTATTTCAAAATTAACCTATAGAGATTTTCCTTCCACTTAAGAATTTTATTAGTATAGAAAAATTAAAAAAAAAAGAAAGTAACTTTGATAAGTGAGTTGGTGTGTTTTACATTGATTTTTTTTTTTTTTTGGTCCTTTATCTCCCAGAGGTTTTGAGATTTTTTTAAGCTGATGAGTTGTACCATTGAATTCAGAAACTCATGGTTTGGACTGTATTTGTGGGGCATTGTTTTTCATAAGTGTCTTTTAAAATTTTTAATTTTCTTATTTTAAAAGAAAAACTAGTTTATATAGTACCCTGTATTAGTAAGAATGTGAGAAATGTAGACCAATGATGGCAAACCTGTTAGAGCTTTTCTGTGATAATAACCAACTTCAGCACGTGTACCGTGAGTTTGCCACCCCTGTATTAGACCAATAATTTTGAGTTTGACAGTGGTACCATTGGGCTCCTTCTGAGGAATGAGGGTCTATACCTTCTCCCAGTGACATCAAGTGCTGTAGGTATTTAGGAAGTATACCACAACTCGCCTGATTTAATTATCTACACTAATAATTTCTACACCATAACTACTTCATTTGCATTTCATTAGATATTCCTTTCTGTAAAAGTAATAGAATCATCCAGTAATAAGTTCATATATTTTTTTCTAAATTACTTAGGACTTTATAGACTTCCAGGGGTTTTGTTTTGGTTTTACCTTTAATATATTCAGAGTACAGTTGTCAGGATTTTGAACTATTTTAATTTCCTGATTTCCTATTTTAGCTCTTTTGTATTAGTATATAGAGGATATAGATGAAATTTTCTAGTTTATAGGTATATTATAATTGTATGTGAGACTATGGTATTTTTGCATTGAGCATGTATTACTTTTAAAAATATACAAAATATTACTACTATTTTTACAAAGAACTTGCATCCCTAAATCCAAGATTACGGAACCATAGAATTGTTTTCCATTTGATAGCAAAACTAGATTAGTTATAAATGAAAATTTTTACTTTTTCAGCTTTAATTATCTTACTATTTTCTCTAAAAGATATTAATACAGAAATTAGGAAAACTATATCACTTAGAAATTTAGCTAGTGAAAATTGTCATAAAAATAAGTAAATACTTCAGATATTGTTTCTTGTCCTAAATATAGCATTTAACAGCATTTTGATGAAGACCATTAATATCTTTCCTTAATTTAGACCTTTTTATTTCCTCACCAGAAATTTTGTCATAGCAAAATAAATTGTTTTTGTTTCTTAAAACTACTGACAGTCTAAAGAATGTTAAGCTTAGTTCAGAAAGATAATGAATAGCAAATGTCATCTTTTTTTTTTATCTTCGTTACCATTAATATATATGGTCAATTCATCAGAGATAAGGGGTAGATATTTTTGCCAGATGTTTATTAAAGTTCATTCATATTTTTTGTGTGAAATTCTATCTGACCTCTCTCTACCACCTTCTCTTAAAACATGATGATTTAAACTGAGCATGATGGCACACACCTGTAATCCCAGATACTTGTGAGGCTGAGGCAAGAGGACCACAAGTTCAAGGCCAGTCTGTGCAAATGTGCAAGACCCTGTCTAAAATGAAATGATTTAAAGGGGGTGGGGCTGAGGTGTAACTCAGTGGAAGAGTGCTCGCTTAGCATGTATGAGGCACTGGGTTCAATCCTCAGTACCAGCAATTAAAAATCATGATTTATAAATCTGGGGAAAATGAAAAATTTAAAGGCTGCTAGCTAGAAATAATGAGCGTAAAAACTAATTCTGTAAAGTTTGCTGTGTATTCTGGGACACTGTGTGTGTGTGTGTGTGTGTGTGTGTGTGTGTGTGTGTGTGTGGCATATTGTATAAGCAGTGTGATTGATTTCTTAACACTTGGTGTCACTATATTTTTAGAAAGAATACATTTTAAACAGTTCTCTAAAATTAAAGTTACATTTTTAGTATTTTTTAAGCATATGGATTTCAGAATAAAAACTGAAAAGTAGAAACTATTTTAAAAGCAAAATTTGACCCATATGTTTGTGTCTATCAGGAAATATGTTATGAGAAACTTGATTCTGGGTAGCTAAATTTATTATTTTGATAATATAATTTTAGTATGTCCATGCATTTAAGAAAAGGCACTTAAAACTAAAAGTGTTGCCCTCATGTAATCATGATATATTTAAATTCAAAATGGTATTTATTGAACTGTAAAAATTTACACAATGATGCTTTCTTTAATGTATTGGGAAGGACATTCTATTTTTTAATATTTCATGAAAGATTTCTTTTTAAATGGGTAATATTATACCTTTTATATTGAACTTTTCAGATAGAGCTTTTGAGAATAAAGATCCATAGAAGTAAAACTCACCAATGTAAAAATTCTCTTTAAAAGAAAGTGGATGGTTACTGATAGAATGATAATTTTTGGGTTTTAGTCAAATTTAGAAAATATCTGCCCATTATCATCAGTGTCTGCTTTTTTTTGCAAGTAATTTGCTTTCCAAAAATGTGCTTAAAATTTTTTTTTCCTGGCATAATTGTTTGGATTGTGCAATGTAAATGATTTATTTCAATATTGTAAGAAAAAAAAACTATAGGTTATTGCATCTTCTGAATTATAGTTTCATGTGAATAATTTACCATTTCTTTCTGTTTTCCATTGAACAATTCAGTGGTCGGTGAAGATGGTAAGCCTTGTGTGCTGATCTATATACTGTGCCAACTTTAATCTCAAAACATTGTTTTGTTTAATTGAAAAAAAGTGGTAAAATACGTTCCACATTTTCACTTTGTGTGTGTTCTTACTTTTCTATAATTTAACTCATAGTCCAACATATGCCAGTACCTCTCAGTGTCATAGATTAGAAAATAATGTGGTTAATTGTCAACAACCTGTTTTAGTTCTTTAATGTTACTGGGTAGAGTTCTTGCCATGTTACAGAGAAGAATGAAATTATAATTAAAAAATATTTAAAAAGTTACATGATAGAGCACAAGTTCATTATATGCAGAATAAAATTTTAGCAAGAATTATTAGAACCTTTTTAAAAGATCATATTAATTTGATTTATAATCTATCATAAGAGTTGTTAGATTTTTCCCAAAAAAGAAATTTTTTTTCACTAACTGTGGAGTAAGTGTTCTATCCTTCCATATTACTGAAGGGGAACAGAAGCTTAAGTAACTTAATTATTATGGGTGTTAAGTGTGTGTGTGTGCGTGTGTGTGTGTGTGTATTTGAGATGTTCCTTTGTATATTTATTTTAAACATATTAGTGGAGTTACATTGTGAAGAACAAATTACCAAATTGTTGGAAGCTTGTATAGGAAGCTATATAAAATAGCTTTTGGAAAATAACTACTTTTTTTAAAAGATAGTTACAATTCAGCCTTTTATGAATTCCCTTGTAGTAAGACAGGTCTTTAAATGCCTTAGAAGGCTTCTTTACATTCATAGGAAATAGAATAAGTTAAGCTTTTGTATTGTAATATTGAAATGGGATATTTGAATTACGTATCTGCTGCAAATATGATAACAAGATCTGATTTAGGGAGAAGTGGAAACCTGGCAGATTTACTTGTGTGGATAATTGTCAGTGTATTGTAATATTAACCCAAAAAAGTGCTACAACATTGCAATGTATTTCTTCATTTCATTAACTTTTGAGACTTTTTAAAAGAAATTTTAAAAAAATATAAATTAGAAGCTTATCTTTGCCACATATATAATTTAAAAGTTGTACCCCAATTAGAATAGACCTAACAATTTACGTTGACAATTAACTACTGAATTTGAAGAAACTTTATATAGGAAACTTTGCCATTTGTTTATTTAGGTCAGATTTGGTTGATTGACTTTGTTTCTGGTGACTGGCGTAGAAAAAACAGTAGCCACTTAGGGTGCCCTACTTCTGGTCAACAAGCTTGTTGAATGTCCAGTGTCCAGAGCACTGAGGGAAGACTCTAAGGCTTCTGTTATTAATTAAATGTTACATGTGATTATAACTCATCCTAAAAGTGAGTTTTTTTTTTTTTAATTTTAAAAATAACTGAAGCATTCTTACAGATGACGGAATAAAGCTATGCAGTGTGTATATAAATGGCCCAAATTTTGGGAGCCCATTTTAGCAACTCTGAAAAACTTGACTTTTATTATTCTCAAAATAACCATTTTGAAAGAAAAATGAAGAATAATAGCTATCATCAGTTTTTGAAGTATATAAAAAGTAAATACACATTTATAATATTGATTGAGTTCAGTAGTTGCTGATAATGGTTCTGTCGATTGCTAATAATGTAGCTAAAGTAACAATGACCAAAATAACATTTAAGAAAAGAAAGATGTCATTCGAATAAAATCTTGCATTTTAAACACTAGGACTTTTTCTTAGTTACTTAAGCCATTAAGAATTTTTCAGATATCAAGAATCCTTCCTATAGAAGAATTATATCCTTTCTTTCAGTTTTATCTTTTTTCAAGTACAGTTGAGGCAATTTATTTGGTTTACATAGGAAAATTAAAAATGTATTCCACGTATGATTTTACTCAGGGGATAACTCAGTTTTAAAAAAAGATCAGATACATTTTAATTCCAAACCATGGTTTAGTGAGTGTAACCAAAAATATGTAGTATTGAAGCATATTTCATTAATCAGTTGCCATTATGAGGTAAGTTGCTTACTTTAAATCAGTCGTATAAACTTCATATTTTTAGTTTGAACATTTGTAGCATTCTAAGTATCATGGCAACGAGTTTGATTTGGGAAGGTAGTGATAGGTGGTATATAAAATAATAACTTGTGTAGATGAGAAATGTTACGTGTTTTCATTTTGTTGTTGTTGATGTAAGAATTTTCATATGTATTCATTTTAACTCTGCCAAGATTTGAAAATAATGTAATACTAGTAGTTACCAATTACCTGAATTTGGTCGTGTTTTTACCTATTCTGTTTCATAGATTAAAAATGTGACTGAAATGTGAGCTCTTCAATGTAATTGTGTTCATTAATACATCTGTGTAAATTTCCTTTTAAAAAAAAGCAAAGGGGGTTGTTTGAAGCAAATTTGAAATTAAAATTGTTATGTATTCTTATTTTTAAAAAAATAAATTAAAAAAATAAGATTTTCTTGGCCAGGGATATAGCTCAGCGCTACAGCGCCTGCCTGGCAGGCACGAGGTCGTGAGTTCAATCCCCGGTACCCCCTGCCCCCCCCCAAAATCAAAAAAATCCCCCAATAAAATAAAATAAAATTTTCTGAAAATGTCTTGAGTAATGATTTAGATTCTCTTTTCAGGGCCCAGCACTAGAAGATTTCAGTCAT
The DNA here is from genome assembly GCA_004365215.1 of Cuniculus paca. Taxonomy (NCBI): domain Eukaryota; kingdom Metazoa; phylum Chordata; class Mammalia; order Rodentia; family Cuniculidae; genus Cuniculus; species Cuniculus paca. The sequence continues at coordinate 17,844 of RJWT010003464.1, read as the reverse complement.
CTGCCACCAGAACAGAGACGCAAAAAACTTCAGCAGCGCATTGATGAACTTAACAGGGAACTACAAAAAGAATCAGACCAAAAGTAGTGTTTCTTTAATTTCTGTGTATCATTATTTTTTAAGAGTCTGCTTTGAATGATATGTGTAAATGTGGTATATAGAGCATTTCAGAATCATATATTCTGGGCTGAGAATATAGCTCAGTGATACAGTGTTTGCCTAACATGTCTGAGGGCCTGGATTCAGTTCTCAGCACCAATCGTACTTCTTGATTGAAATGTCTTTATTTTATTTTTTTTAGTTGAGACAAGGTTTCACCTGTGTTGTCTAGGCTAGTCTTAAACTCATTGTCGTACTGTCTAGACTGGCTTTGAACTTGTGATCCTTCTGCCCTGGCCTCTCAGTTGCTGGGATTACAGACAGGCATGTGCCACCATGTCTGGCTCTGATTGAAGTATCATTTGAGAAAAAAGATATGCTGCTAAACAGGAGAATTTTATAGTTGCCATGTCATGGCTAAAAATGAGATTCTAGAGGGTTTTTTGTTTTTGCAGTCTACATTTTTATTAGTTGCGATAGTACATATTTTCGTCTTCTATAAATTTGTAAAATGGTTTGATGATTCATTATTAAGAGTGCTTGCATCAGAACTAACCATCTCTTATACGCTGATAAACTTTCATTTTGTTTTGGTATATAAATTGACCTTAGTATAAGCACCTTGAGCCTATAATTATTTGCTGCAAAACATGTTAGCAAATATTTGTTCAGTTTGTGAGTTGTTTTTGCAAATTTCCTTCAGTTTAATTTTTTAAAAGATTGAGCATGGGTTTTGTTTTGTTTTGTTTTTGTTTTTGTTTTTGTTTTTGTTTTTGTTTTGAGTACCTTGAATTGAACTCAGGATCTTGTACTTGCCTGACAGGTACTCGTACCATTAAGCTATATCCCTGGCCCCGACATAGAGTTATTTATGATGAATAAAGGACTGCTAAAATGAACTGGTGACTTAGTATTTATCTGTACTGACAACAAAATTGTGAGGCTGGGGATACAGTTTAGTGGTAGAGTACTTGCCTAACAAGTGCTTAACCTCTAGCATGAGAGATTTAAAGTTTTGGTGTTAAGAATTATCAGGTATGATGGCATGCTTAATCATAAATCAGATATTACAGGTGATTCTCATATTTCACAGTGGTTAATGGTCCAAAGTCACCAGGAACACTAAATTACTAAATATTGAGACATTGTTCTTAGAGGAAATGTAAGACTGAAGCCAGGTAGCCACTGGTCCAACACTTTCATCAACAGATAGGTACATACACGTAACTTTGTTTCATATTTCTGATTAAAGATACCTTGTTTAATAGTGTTGATTCATTAACTTTGAGCTCTGCCAGTAGCATTTGTAATTCATGTCTAAACAAAAGTTTTCGTAACACAGACTGTGTCTCTGTAAATAACATTACAGTCTGATTGTATTTGGAAACACTACATAGCATTGTGTAGGGACTGTTGTGAACACCAAAATCACTAACAAAAAGCACAAAAGTGGGAAAACAGCACTAAATAGATTGCAAAAACGACCCTCAGAATATGACAGTTGAAACAAGAAGGCAAAATATTTGCTTGCTTGACCTTAACTGGGAACTTGCATGTACATCCAGTAACTCAAGTTTTTTGTTCTGTACACATCCATGAATGAGCAGGAAGGCACTTTGAATGCCAGTTTTAGAGTTACAAATAAATTTTAGTGAGTAGGTAATTTACAAATATGGAGTCTGTCAACAATTAAAATGAACTGTATTACTATAAATAGTATTTAGTATTAATAGAAATATTAATATAAATTAATATTTCTTAGTAGAGCAACATAAAAATAGTCTTTGGAAAATTACGACATTTAGTCTAATATTTGTTGCTTTTAGTCTGCATCAGGAATTATAAAGGTACAAAAATGAAGACAGTCTAGTGCACATTCTAGTTGGGGAGGATAAGACTGACTTAGGCCATAATTTTTAAATAGGTTGGATTGTTATAACTGCTAATAGATATAATTAAACTTGGGAGCCTAGAGAAAAGAGTTATGAAATTTTACTGAGATAATTAGTAAGGACTTTACTGAGGAGACATTGGGGGAAGAGAGAAAGCTGTAGTCTAGGAAATGAATGTTTTTTGAGTGATTTTTGTGTGTCAGGTACTGAACTGTGCATTTTATGTGTCAACTGAATTCTTCAAATAGCCTTACAAGGTTATTGTTCCTATTATATAGATGAGGAAACTGAGTGTCAACTAAATACATTTTTTTGTCTAATATTAGATAGCTGGTAAATGTCAGAGTTAACATTCTAGACACTAGTAAGCTTGTCTCCCGAGGATTAGAATTGGACCTTGATGGGAGAAAGCGATTTTGTTAAATAAGAAAGTGAGGGAGAGGGACAGGGCATTCAGAACAGCGGAAAAGACAACAACAATGGCATAGAAATGTGAGTACTTGACATGCCTGGAGTTTAATCTAGATGGCTTAGTTAGAAATGTGGAGTATAATGACAAAGCACGAGTATGAAAAGATAAAGGATGAAGTATGAAATGTCTTGAACATTTTGTTTGGAATTCTGTAGATACATCAAAAGTTGTTGAAGGATAGGTACTAGCAGCTTTGTATCCCAAAAAATGGTAATTGAAAGTTGTGTGAAGAGTAGATCATAAAGAAAGGAGATTGGAGGTAGGGAGACAAGTTAGGGGACTCAGTACCGTCCAGGCAAGAATAGCCAAGGTCCTAAATTATACCATGGCCATGAGAAAAGAATGAAGGAATAGGTATAAAAGTTAATCTCAGCTAAAATAGATTGGACTTTTTACTTGATTGAATGTTGTAGAGGAGAAAAATGAAGATTTAAACAAGAAAAAGCTTGTAGCTCAATAGCTATAGAATTAATTGGAGCAGTAAAAAAAATTGAAAAATAAATTTGGGGCAAAAATATGGATTTACCTATGTTGATTTTTAAAATATGTAAAAAATTATGTTGGAAGCATACAATTGGGTTGGAAATACGAATTTGGGACTTAGAGATAAAGAACTAGGTATAGATATTTGAGAATCATCCAAAGATAGATAATATTAAAACAATAAGAAATCATCCTGAAAGAGTAGTGTAGGATGAAATGAGAAGAAACCTCTGTCATTTTATGTAACAGAGATTTAAAAATTAAACAAAGAGAAGGAACCAGTGAGATCAAAAGAAAGCAGAGATGAAGAGGAGGAGGAAAAGCAAATGTATCCTCCATGTCAAGAAGGAAAAGAGTTTAGGTGTGTTCATATATGGTGTTGGACGTCAGAGTCAAGGAACACTCATTGGGTGAAACGAATTGTAATATAATTAGAGAAGAGGAGCTGGGTTAAGAGGCATTGACAAATGATTGAATTTAAAAAGGGGGCAAGTTAAAGATGGCATTCTATTTCTAGCATAGGTGAGTGGGAAGATGGCGATGCTGTGTGAACTAAAGAAAATACTGGTAAAATAGTGTAGCTAGGTGGGGATATTTGAGTTTGATTAGGGACATGATGAGTATAAGAATATTGAATATTCTACCAGCCATTTATTAAACCTCTGTGTGCGTGTGTGTGTATGTGTGCGTATAATCCTTATTAAGAAATGAAATCTGTTCTTTTTTTGATATTACCAGTGTTTAAAAGATGTTTCCCATAAGTTATATGCCTTTTCAGCTTTATGCAATTGTTTTTAGTCAGGTAATATTTGACTAAACTTAAAGAGATGTGACCCTACTTAAGATGAAATTATAGTTGACTCATCCAAGTAAAGTGAAACTCTTATCTAAAAGCCCATGAATACTTCTGTGATTTCCTTTTCTTTTTTAGAGATGCACTCAACAAAATGAAAGATGTGTATGAGAAAAATCCACAAATGGGGGATCCAGGGAGCTTGCAGCCTAAATTAGCAGAGACAATGAATAACATTGACCGTCTGCGAATGGAAATCCATAAGAATGAGGTAGATTTTCTATTCATCAGTTATCTGAGATGCATTTTTATAAGCTTCATTATGATTAGTTTTTGCTAGAAGTAGGTGAGAGTATTTAATTTTAGGATTTATGATCTAAAAGTAAAGTATCATGGTTTATATAAATTAACATACCATGATCTATATGTGGTATATGTAGATTAATTCTTCAGTGGAGATTCTTAAAACCTTGATATAAAGATAAACATTATGTTATGTTTTAAAAATCAGTTGCAACATTAATTATTAATCAAATTGGAATAAATGATTCTGATCTTTTAAGACAATAATTATAAAAACTTAAAGCACATTTCAGATGTAGGCTTTTGTATGAGTTTTTGAACAGACTTATTGAGCTCAGTTGTCTGCTTACTCTCTTATTTATTTATTTATTTTCTTAAGGCATGGCTCTCTGAAGTTGAAGGCAAAACAGGTGGGAGAGGAGACAGAAGACATAGCAGTGATATAAATCATCTTGTAACACAGGGACGAGAAAGGTTATTTTAAAAATTTTTTTAATTTCTTTTTCTTTTTCCAAACATTTTTCATCTCTTTGTCCTCAACTTCATATAGTTCTTTTTCTTTTTCCCTTTCTTCCACAATTCCCTAATTTAACAAGTTTGGCATTTCATAACTTCAGTGTTTTGAACCTAAGTAATTTTCTGTTCCTTTAAATGATTGGTAACAGGTGAAGTATGATAGTTCATCTTGCTGTTCAATTTTAGTTTGTCATGCATCTAAAAACCGATCTGATCTAAGAACATAAAAAAATTCTTGGAGCTGCAATTTCAAGGCATAGGAACCTCAGCATAGAGGATTTTATTTAAGTAGAGTTGATAACTTATGCCAAAGAAAAATTTTACTGCCAGCTGCTCAGTTTTGTAAAGGAAAAAAGGAATATATGTTGTTAGTGTGGATCAGTTTCCAAAGCCAAGTTTCCATGTTTTGTACTACTTGTGACATTTTCTCCTTGATATAATGTCTTTCTGTTCCCTCACAATAAAAATCCACAAATTAGGATTTACTTTAGAGAAGCATCTGAGAGGTCTAATATCAAATCTTGGTTTACTACTTCATTACTAAGTAATTTGAGCAAGTTCGTTTTTAATACTCCCTGAGTCTGTTTCCTGATACAGAAAATGGAGGTTTAAATACACACATGTAGGATCATTAGTAATAAAAGAAGCAATAGACATAAATTATCTAGAAATAAAATACCTGGAAATAGTATGTGCTTCGCAAATGTTAGTTCTTCCCTCTCCTTTGCATATTTCCTGTTACTTCTTGAGAATTTATCTCTTCTGTTTATCAAGAGAGATCCACAGGGAACTGGTTTTTATTATTAGTTATAATTCTAGATTAAAATGATCTAGCCTCTCTGGCATGCATTATTTAAGAATGAAGATTCCAGGCTTATGGAAAAGTGCTGCTAAATATAACCCTGTAAATTTTTCTATTATTAAAATTTTATTCAATCTTGGATGTTTTAGCAAAAAAACTTCTATTTTTTCTCTTTGATTTGAAATTTTTTTTTTTTTTTTTTGGTGGCACCAGGGATTGAACTCACGACCTTGTGCTTGCCAGGCAAGCACTTAGGCCGCTGAGCTAGATCCCCAGCCCTGGTGTTTTTGAGACAGGGTCTCACTGTGCCGTTCAGGCTGGCCTTGAGCTCACTTTGTAGCCCAGGCTGGTCTCGAACTCACAACGATCCGCCTGTCTCAGCCTCCCGAGTGCTGGGATTACAGGCGTGAGCCACCATGCCCGGCTTTGATTTGAAATATTTTTAAGAAAAATAAAATACACTTTTTATTACCTTATGTTTAGTATTTCTCTAAGTTACTAACTTCTTCTTTACCATGATTAATTGGGGATTAACTTCTTGTTTTAATTAGAAGTCTTTTGGTTTTAAGCAATTTAGTGAATATTTTACTGATACTGGCCTAAGGTAAAAATGGACTTTGATGGTGAAGGAGAGCCCAGATGATATCTGTATGACTCAGTTTCTCATCACTTCTATCCAGTCTCCCTTTTATTATGTAGACTTCATTTTAAGCCTTCTTCAGATGATCTTCCAACGCTCTAGGTTTGAAGTAAAAATGGAGCGAGTTTCTCTTACAAGCAGTGCCAGGGAGAGGTCCTTGTGCATGGCTTATTTCCGATTGGGTTACAGGTCTACTGGTGAACTCTTCAGTCCTTCTGTATGAATGCAGTGCTCGTGGTCCCTCAGGATCCACAGTAGAAACCTGTTAATGGAACACTGAGCTGGGTCAGTCCCAGGATACTTGTGCCAGAAGAAGGGATGATGAATCTGGGATTATGGAAGACAAGTGTCTACTATGTTTTTCCATTTTGTCTCTAGACCCAGTGCAGTGAGATGTATTCACTGAATATTACTGTGTACCTAGAACATTGCTGAAGTTTCTAAAATTAAATTAATCAACAACTAGAAGCATTTTGTATTAGAAACAAGTTATGTAGTCAACATCTAAGAAAACAGACAATATGAAACCATGCCATCTAGTTTTCTGAATTGATTCTGAGATCAACTTACAGATAATACATGAAGAGCTCTCATGTTTGTGATTTTTTTTTTTTTGCGGCACCGGGGATTGAACTCACGACCCTGCGCTTGCCACCACTGAGCTAGATCCTCAGCCCTATGTTTGTGATATTTGATGAGGAATAATTATATTTTCTTTTAGTCCTGAGGGAAGTTACACTGATGATGCCAACCAAGAGGTTCGTGGGCCACCCCAACAGCATAGTCATCACAGTGAGTTTGATGATGAATTTGAGGATGACGATCCTTTGCCTGCTATTGGACACTGCAAAGCTATCTATCCCTTTGATGGTATGATGTTCTTAATGTATTATATTTGATAAAATAAGTTCTGTAAAGTCTAAATACATTGTCACTCATTTTAATATGCTTCCTTAAATAGTACATTGTCAGAAAATTATAATCCTATTCATTAGTATGCATACTTTTAACTATTATACAGGGACCTCACATACACACTTGGAATGGAAAGAAAATTACCTATGTTATCAACATTGTGTTACAGATTATTATCTACTAACTTTGGTTGATACAGATCTTCCCTGCTGAACTTACTAATGCTTGCATGTATTCAACATGGTTGAAGTGGCGTGAGCATATATATTTCCCAACCAGGAAGTAGATGGCCGGTATCCTAACTCTGCTGGCTGCTTTTTCAGATGACAGTTGGAAAGAAAGTGGTAGCTTCTGACTGTGCCATCCTTTCCCCTGTGATAACTGGAGAACAAACTGAGGGAAGTAAGGAACTGTGGCCCTCTCTTGGGTTTCCCTTCTTCCTCTTGACCCTGAAAAATCATTTTCCTCAACTAATACAACATCATAACACTTCCATAATTAAGTTCTTTTAAAATGGTATATGATGTAAAGTCTTTCTCCACTCAACCATTTTGTTGGTTTTAAAATTGAGTAAAGGGACTAAGTCTGTAGCTCCGTGACACCACTTGCCTAGCATGTGAGGCCCTAGATTTGATTGTTATCACTGCAAAAAAATAAAATCTTTAGTTACTTATCTGAGATAACATATTTACAAAGATCTTGGCATGATGTTATCTAGAAAGTAAAATATATTTTAGCATATATTAAATGAAGATTAAGTTATATAAACCATTATTGCTAAGCAGGTTGGCAAAGGTTGGGGATGAGGAGAGGGAGTCCTGAAATGGAATCCTGGTGCTGAGGAAGTCTTGAAGAAAGTTTGTATTTTGTAGTCATTTTACTTCTGTCATCATCAGAGTTAAACTTGTTTTTTCCTCTGCCCCTCCTTCCCACCTTTTCACTGTCTTTTTACTATTTTCCTGATCCTTACCTCATAAATTTTTGAGACAACACTACTCAAATTTGGGAAAGGAATTGGAAGAGTGAAACAGAAGTTTAGAATACCCTGGCAAATCATATAATATCATTGCAGCTCAGTTACTTCATCTGTTATGTGGGTTGTTATTAATCTAGCCTCACAGGCTCATGGTGGTTGAAACATGAATGTGTATGAGAGTGTTGGATAAAGTCCAAAGCATCATAGAGATGTTGCTAAAAGGAGTCAATAACTTGTGGGCAAATACATTGGAATCTAGTAAGATCACATGTTATTTTGTGTGTTATATTTCAAACTTTTATTTAAAGTAATCATTATGCTTACATTGTGTTTGTACTATGAAAACTCTCCTCTAGGACATAATGAAGGTACTCTGGCAATGAAAGAAGGAGAAGTTCTATACATTATTGAGGAGGACAAAGGTGATGGATGGACAAGAGCCCGGAGACAGAATGGTGAAGAAGGCTACGTTCCCACATCATACATAGATGTAACCCTAGAGAAAAACAGTAAAGGTGCAGTAACTTATATCTAAACTAACCAGACAGTTTTGTGCCCTAGATGTTAACAGTAACGTAAAATGAAACACATTCAACAGGTCATGAAAAATAAGAAAACTTTTAAGTTTATTGTTCACTGTGTGAGCTGAGTACAGGTTTGGTCTTAGAGGTGTGAATATTGCCACAAGTAACTGCTTCTGTGACGCCTCATCATTTGAGTAATGTTGGTGTGAAACTTAATTGATGCTTAATTTTGCTTTATGTCCTGCTTGAGTCTGTGTGAAGAATTTCTGTTTTTCTGCCTTATAAATGAAAGAATTTGATTTATTTGGCAGGAATCCATAGGTAGAATGTTCCCTTATCTCTTTTTGTGTCAGAAAACAGTGACTGCATGAATTCAAATAAGTAAAACTGCTCTGAAATGTTATAGGAAGCCGTCTCCCAAAAGAGTGGTTTGGGCCCCGGGGATGTAGCTCAGCAGTACAGCGCCTGCTTGGCAAGATGAGGTCCTGAGTTTGATTCCCGGTCCAAAAAAAAAAGTGGTTCTAGGAGTTTAAATTCGTAGCTTCAGTTTCTAGGAAGAAAAAGTTGAATAACTGGATAAAAAATAATCGAATGATTTTCATTTTCCTCCTTAGTCTTTGGTTTTCTAAAGGAAGAAAATAAGCACCAAGTGCATAATGTATTTAAGTAGTAGGCTAATCAAGAGATCTACAAAATCACCTGATCCAGCTCTTATGTCAATAAATAGCTTTCTTTTGAGACTTGAAAATTTTTTTCAGGCTTACTGATAATTTTCACTAATGTATAAACTTCCTTCCAAATGAATCTCATACTTGTATTTTTCATCTTGAAAATGTCTTTTGGGATTATCATTTTAGTGACTATTTAGCAATTACACTTAAGAAAATAGATTCTAAATCAATGAAGACTTAAATCATTTAGGAGGGGAAGTATTGGCCACTACTTAGAAGAGAAACAACTCTTTTGACTGAGTAGAAGAATGATATCTATACAACCATTTTGTGCCTGATTTAGCTGGATCATCAGTTATTAGAACGGATTGTTTTTCCATTTAATTTCAATAAACATTTATTGAAAACACTGTTCAGTCAAGGATTGTGCAGCATTGGTTGTGTGATCACTCAGTTAGTTGTGTCGGGAAGTAAAGGGAGATTTTAGACATTTGGGGCAGATACTTTAAACTGAACACCCCTTTTGGTCTTACCAAAGGTCTTCAGTAATTGTTCTTTTCTTTTTCCTCCTGGACTGCAGGTTCCTGAAGAGGGTTTCTGAGGAAATGGGCAAGATGTTGAAGGAGGTTACATGCAGCTGCTTTTGGGGGGAGGGTATTAGAGTTGTCAGGCTCAAAGAGAGAGCGAGAGAAGCAAGTTGCATGAGTGCATGCAGACATGATTATTTTTTACTAACTTCATTAGCATTCCCATGCATTGTTTTAAAAAATCATTATAATTCCAATCCTTAAATTCCCAGTTCACAATTATTCACATGGAAGAGAGAAAAAGCCGACAATGGCTAAACCTTTTACCATTTATTTTACTGATTCCCAAATCAGAATGCAGAGCTGTCATATAAAATTTGTCTTAGACTTGGCTGTCCCTGCAGGACCATCTCCACCCAGCTCTGTTTCAGTTGGTGTTTAGACCCATCGTCCGTAAGAACCCTTGCCATTTGTCAGTGTCTGCCTGCGCCACCTCCGTGCTTGCTTAACATCCTGTTGCATGTCTAGAGTGACTGGACTTAGATTTTTCAGGCATGTCTTTATAATCCCTTGTTCTTGTCAAAGCCTTTGTTTTGTTTTACATTTGTAGTGGAAATCACTTTGTCAAACATCTCTAGCACTAATATTTCCATCTTAGTATTTATGTGTGCTGCTATAACTTCCCCACTGCAAACATTCCAGTTTTGGCATTATGAAGACATAGTCTATGAACCTGAAATTTTGATGATAAGAAAAAGAAAACATCTCTGCTCTAGCCTACTGCCCAGTTGAAAGAACTCTTTGAAACATGATACATCTTCAGCATCTAAGTCTGGGAAGAATCTATAGTTAGCACTGAAGTCCTGGCATAATAAACACAGAAGATACTCACCACCTCAAGACAAAGGACTGTTGTCAGAAGTCAGCTGCTTCCATTCAAATGCTGCCTTAAACTAGAGTGCCTAAATCTGTTGATTGCCAACACTACCACTACAGTATCCCACAAAGGGCTTTATGTGTCAGCTCAGTGCGACCTCCTTTAACTCTGCAGCACTGCTGCAGCTGCCGATGTAGCCTCGGTAGGTGGCTTTTAGAGCTCTACCATGTACAATGGTGCATCTTCAAATTTATGCATCAAACTAAAGACATGTCCCCATCCATTTTACTTTACTCAATGTTTTACGAGAAGTTTTATGGACCTCCCCCATTGTCTTTTAATTTAGGGTTATGATGAACTCATTTGATTATTATGATGATAGTCTCTTTCCAAGTGATGCTTTTGTTTGAACCCGATAAAATTTAGTGAAACTTTGTAATGATCTATGTGCACTTTTACTTGTAAAGTGGAAATTTCTGTATGTTTATACTTGTAAATATAATTGTCGTTAGTGCTCCTATTGCTCATGTTGTCCTTGCCTCACATTTGTGATTTTGTTCATGACTTGTATCCGAACTAATTTCTTAGTGGTGTTGTAATAGGGGTATGGGTTGGGCGGGGGGTTATTTGTACCACTAAAACTTAATTTGGTTCTTTACTGTTTTGAGGGGAGAAAGAGAACGTGAAATGGTTTGTGTATTATTGGATTTTAAGCAATATTTTAGAAGCTGTGTGGCTGTTTTAATAATTTTTCCCAGTGTTATTTGAATCATACAAGTTATACTAAAGCTAAATGACAATTGTGTAAAAGTTAATGCCTTCATAAGAGTAAGTACACCACTGTTACACAGCTGACTGATAGTGTATTACCTTTGAGGCTAGTAAACTACAAAGTTTAGATATTGAATCTCGTTACAGGGTTATTTATATAATGTGACATTATTCAATACTGACATACTACATGATGTAGTTTTAAAATCTAGTGCTATTTTTATTTTAAAGATTAGCAGTAAGAAGGAAATGTGATCTGGCTATGTTTGTCTTCTGTACAAAGCCTGAAGTGCTTGTGTTTATTTGGCTAGCAGCCACAGAGGGCGAAGTTTAAGGCTTTCTTGTAAGGACTAACTGTTCTTTTCAAGCTACTGTTTGTTTTTCTAAAAGCAGGATTTGCTTCCGTAGGAGGCAGTTCCTTCATGTGGAATAGTGAAACCTGTTTATGGGTTATTACAATATTAAAGACATTTGTACTTGCACATTCTTAAATCATTCTTAAATTTTGAACATGTGAATTGTCCAAAAGAAGTTAATTTTTCAGTAATTTTTACTCTGTGCACATGTTGATTTCTTAATGGTAAAGGCTTTGTTAAAGATAGTGTTCTCTGTTGAGAATATTTTCACGGAATAAAACAATCTTTTCATGGTCAGTTAAGGTGTATATCTCTTATTGCCATGTGACCAAAGAGACATGATGATTTTCTTCTTGAATATGCTAAATTTCAGGTAATGCAAAGTAGAGGATAAGTTTCTAAAGTGAGGCAACCTTTTTGGGAAGCAGTTTTAGAAATTTTATTCTGGTTTTAGTGTCTCTCAAGCTTTCATAAAGGAAAGAATAAATATTTCTTTAGAATGAACTTAAATTGCATGTAATAATTTGGATTTATCTTTATTCAACAGTAGCCATGTTGTACAGGCTGTTTTTTTACACTGTTTTATTCTCTACACCCATTAAGAGCTGTCCCTGTGCTACACAGCCAATCTGGCCATCACATACTAGCCAGTGTTTCCTGTGTTTCTGCTCAATTCCTGTTCAGCTAGGGAGGGCACCTGTGCTTCCTGGTATTTCAGAGCATGGAAAGGAAACGTTTACCATAATTAGTGACACGTCATAATATATGTAAGATTTTGGAACTCTAACTTGAAGATTTCACCTTTTCAAAAAGGCAAATGTGAAATTAATACTGCAAACTTTTAGAAACTCAAAAGGAATAAAACTAATGGTAAATCCTGAATTGTTGAGATGAAAATTTACTGATCAGTGGCAAACCTAGAACTAGGAACACAGAAAACAATGAAAGTAGGAAAAGTGTCAAATGTTACAGTTTCAGATGAACGGAAATTTGGAGAGGAAAAAAGGCTCAAGACAATGACAAAGGCTTTTAGGCCAGTTACGCTGAAGGTTGCAGTTTTTTAAATGAAATTCATATGTGTTCCTTAGAAAAATTCAAGGTGTAAGAATTCGAAGAGAAAAACTTTTACTATTTTTTATTGTCGTGTGCCATTCCAAAAGTGGAACACTAGGCCTAAGAGGATTAACTATCTAAAGTAAGATCGGGAAAGTCAAGTCCTGCTTGCTAGGGAAAGATAAAGTCCTTATAATAGCATTAACAAAAGGAAAAAGCGTTCAGGCTTGTTGAAAAGGATGGTCACGTTAGAAAAACTGTAGAACATATAAAAGATGCAAAAGATTTGGGAATGGGTAAAAATAAATTTTGGAGAGGAAATTCTGAGAAATTTGATGGTAACCATTAAATGTGCTAGATAAATGTTAAGCATTTGGAGGAAATGTAAACGGGCAACTGACCTCTATTCCCAAGTCCTATCAACCTCATTCCTTTCTTTAGATATAAGTAAAAATATCCAAGACATACTTAATGTCTTCATTTCAGCACAATTTCAGTTTGACAGAATTTCTCATTCATTTTCATAAGATGGTGACAGCTTTGTGGGGAGAATGGTGGGGGGTTGTGACAAGCTGATCTGCTAAACCGAGACTGTCAACCGTGAGGTGAGTTTCTTGTGAAAAATATGTATATGTATTAACAATCATTGACCCAGTTTAACAAATGGAAAATTATCTTCTCCTTTTCTTCCAAGAGTAGCTGTTAACTTGACTTTTGAGTTTGTTTTTTCTTTGTAGTTTTATTGCCTACATATTTTTACTAAACCTGATGCTTTCCTTGTTTTTAAGCTCTGTAAGAATGATGTTTGTAAAGATGGCGTATGTGATATTTAGCCAGTGCACGCTGATGTATATAGCTGTAGTGAATGCTAAACATCAAAATGCTTCTGTACTGATTGGTAAAAATAGCAACTCAGAAAAGTAGTAACACTAGTTAATCATAAGAGTTTCATTTCCTGGGGTTTATCTCAGAAACCACGTGTGAAACTCTGTGATATGAACACATTTTCTTATGTGAGCACTGGAGATGAAGCTAAAGGGTTTACTGTAGGCCATTACTTATTTTAGGTATTGGGGGACCTTCTCTGGTTTTGTGACCCCCTTGGTATTAGAAAGGAAAACTAAGCTCAAAGATCCTTATTTTATTTATCCGCTAAAGAAATGCCTCATCTTGCTCAAGGAGAGCCATACCCAGGTCTAAGCCTTGGTGGTAGGGAGACAGGAAAGGAGCATGGGGAGGAGGGAGGAGACAGGTGCAGGTGACAGAAATGTAGGCCCTTCTGACAATGCAGTAATGCCCCTTAGATGGTTTTCAGAATTTTTGGGGGGGCAACTTACTCTCTGTGAGAGAGTGGCATGTCTTATGCATTTGAGGTGTGAGAAGAGGAACTGTTCTCTAGCACCAGCACCCAGATGGTACTGTGCTGTCCGGTGAAGGGAAAAAGTGGGACAGGTATCAGCCGCATGTCCCCTCTCTTCAGGTGCTAGACAAAACATTAGTAAACTAATGACTGTGAATTGAGAAGGATACGTGTATTGCTGAAAGAGTTGGCAGTTCCATGGGTCGAGTTGTAAGTTACCTGGTGACAGCCATAGCAAATTAATAGTAATTGATGAAAGATTTGGGCTATTTTTGTCTCAAAGTTTTATTATGTAGCTTATTTAAAAAGGAATTATTTTGCTTGTTTATTTTCACATTGGCTTATATATTTATGTATTAGTACATACTAGTTTATTAACAGCTCACTTGTCAAATATCTTGAATATTTCTTTGGGCCTTGACTTGATTTTTACTTATTGTTCTTTATAAGATTATCCACATTTTATGCATGACTCATTTTACTGTGTATAGTACTCCATTATATGAATATACACAACTTATACATCCTCCCATTGATAGATATTTGAGCTTTTTCTGGAGTTTGCTAAAAATGCTTATTCATATCCATATGAATGTTTACTGATGCATGGTTTCTCTAAAATACATATCTAGGAGTGGAATCACTAATTTAGGGGTTATGTTTTAAATTTTAAAGACATTGCTGCATTTAACCTCCAAGTTATTACAATATTTTTACACTTCCAATTTTTTTTAAGGATTTCTCATATTCTATGTCCTGACCAACACTTAGGAATCAGACTTTTCAATTTCTGTCAGTTGAAAGGATGCAAAAGCAATTAATTATAGTTTTGTTTTCCTGATTGTTGTTGAGCATATTTACTGTGTTTCCCATTCTCTTTGAAGCCTGTGTTTTTTAAAAATCTGTCTTTGTCCATTTTTTCTTTGTTGGGTGTCTTTCCATATTTATTCGTGGGAATTCTCAATTAAGGATGTTAATTGTTTTAGTTATCTCTTACTGTGTGAGATAGCTGGCTGATTTTCTCCTGAGGTTGTAGTTTTCTCAAGGCTTGACTGAGACTATAGAGTCTACTTCCTAGATCACTCTTACGGTTGACTGACCCAAGAGATTGAAAACTCATGGCAAAAGCTGCAGTCATTATAACCTAATCTCAGATGTGACATACTGCTTCCATCCTGTGCTCGTGGGCACACTGACCTACTCTGGGTACAGTGTGGGGAAGGATAAGATTGTGAGCACCGGAGGCAGGGAACATTGGGGGCCAATTTTGGATGCCACCTACCACTTACTCTTTCAGTTTTGTGTTGCTGATATGTTTTTTTCAGTTTCTCTGTGTTTTAGATGAATAGAATCTCTTCATTTTAATGTATATTGGCCAGTCTTTCATAAGTAGCACTTTTTCTAAGAACTACTTGATTCAGCATAAAAACATTCTATATTCTAAAAATGCTAAGGTGTGCCTTCACATGTAGGTTCTTAATTTGTTCACTGTATTGTATTTTTAGTGTGATGGTTATGAGGTTAAGAATTATTTTTTCCCCTTTCATTTACTTAACCAGTTGTAGTTGTTCAAGATGTCTTTATTTTAAAAAGTCATCTATTTCACCTTTGATGAGCAGTTCTGTCATCCATTAAATTTCTAACAAGAGTCTAAGTTGAGCTGTAGCTTAATAGTGAACTTTTATGTCTGGCAGGACAGATACATATCTGATAAGAACCACTAACTTGGGGCCACTGTAAATCAGTTTCTTGTTTTTGAGTTTCATAAATTTTACTCTAAACAGGTTTGAGGAAAGGATATGGTTGCAACCCTTACTGAAAGAATACTGTATTTTCTTGGAATTGTATATGGACTGTCATATGTCTTCATGTGATGGTTAATTTTAGGTGTCAGCTTGACTGGATTAATATATACCAAGAGCACTGGTAGAGCATTATTCCTGAGTGTGTTTCTCAGTGTAGTTCCAGAGGAGAATGGCAGGTGAATTGGCAGACCGGATGGTGAAGATCCAGCCTCCCTGTAGATAGGCACGATCCTGTTGGCTGAGGGCCCAGACAGAACACTAAAGCAGAAGAAAGGCAGATTTTTTCTTTTTTGGAGCTGGGACACATCTGGCAACATTTCATATCATAGAGCTTGTTTCAAAGTTTTCCTTTTGCACCCCCACTCCCAAACCCTAAATCTTTAATAGTATAACTATAAGCCTTTAAATTACTGTTGAAGTATTTTCCATTAGCAGAAATATAGTTGTTGCATGCAGTACATTTTAGCTGTTAGTCCATACCTGGATTGCTTTAATGTTTACATCATAATTGATGGTTTCTTCTCTGGGAATAAAGGTGGTGCAAAACTGATTCTTATGGTTCTTATGCTGACATCTCATTTGTCTTGGGTAGTATTGCTGTAACTGTTTAATGATATTAACAGGGTCACATAATTGCCATTGTTTCTCTGTAAGGGTACATTCACATTGCTCTTGTGACATTAACAATATGAAATTACATTTCCAGAGAACTTGGTTGCTGGACTAACTACATTGTATCCTCCTTTTCCAAAATAATCAAGGTAGTCAAATCTTGGGGCTGTGGCAAAGGATTATAGTTAGCCTATGCCCAAGTACATCACTGAAAAGCAACTAGAGATTTCTACAGTAGCAACAAAGTAATTAGACTATAAGCATCCACAAACCTCAGCACAAAACAAACAAAAGCAATAGAAACATAGGAAGAAAAGGCAACAGAATGCCTCCCAAAATTCCAGCTGCCCCAAAGCTAATCTAGGGGGCATCAAAGGAACAGAATAGCATAAGCCACATACCTGAATTACTTGACTGCATAGCAGACGTTAGAAAACAGCTCAAAGAGATGCTCAGTGGGATTAGAGAAGATATAACAAAACATATAAGGAAAATAATAACCAGAAATATGCAGGTGCTCTCAGAAGACACTAATGGGAAGTTAGATGAGCTAAACAAAATGATACAAAACATGAATGATCAGTTTACTGAAGAATTGGAGTCCATGAAAAGGTTCTAATCAGAAATCTGGAGATTAAAAAAATCACATTGAAAGCATGGGCAGCATGATGGACAAATAGGATAAAATTCCAGAACTAGAACGACAATCATGTCTTTAAAGACCAACTACTAACAAAATAGCAAGAGAAAATGAATTGATCCACAAATTGCTAGATGATACCATGAGGACTAAGAATAATTGAAGTGAGAAGTCAGACAATAACACAAGTGGTGTAAAAAATCAGTACACAGAAATAATGGCAGAAAACTTCCCAAATAAAGGGAAAGAAACATGGATAACTGAGGCATATAGAATACCAAATAGCCATGAACAAGAGAGAACCTCTCTAAGCCACATTATACTCAGAATTCCAGAAATCCCTCACAAGGACAAAATCTTAAAAGCTGTTAGAGAAAAGCAACAATTCACATACAAAGGTAAACCCATTAGAATCAGCAGACTTCTCCACACAAACTTTAAGACCAGGAGGGCTTGGAGTGAAGTATTTCAAGTCCTAAAAGACAACAACTTTCAGCCTCAACTTATATAGCTTGAAAAACTCCTTTAAAATTGATAGAGAAATAAAAGTATTTCCATGACAAGGAGCATCTTAAAAATTCATAACCACCAAACCTGCATTACAAAAATTCTCAGGGATATCTAGAGACAAGCCAATAATGTCTAGTTAGAATGTATCTGGTAGGATGAGCAGCAAAGCAAAGGGGTGTGTGTGTGTGTGTGTGTGTGTGTGTGTGTGTGTGTGAAAACAACAAGAAAAATAATGTAATGACAGGAA